>JAEMBS010000375.1:0-25679 GCA_018467065.1 Ephestia elutella
AGTGAAAATGTTTACTCGAGACCTTTTAAATTTATATGTGCTTTAAATACATAAACTTTAACCGTCTTATTCATAAAAAAGTTAACGAACATTTTAATTAAAATATGTTTTGTCTCGTTCTTTCAATGTGAAATATTAGAAAGGGATATAAGAACAAAACCATATTTAAACTAAAACGTTAACTTTTTTATGAATAAAACGGGAAGTATATAAATATAACATTAGACAGAAAATATATTCTTTTTATGGACAACACTCAACGGCCACACTAAGCTTGTGTCGTGGGACTCGTGGGTCCAATAGTCGCAAACGCGGAAATAAGCACACCACTCCCAGAACCGCAGACAAATACCTATCTGTGATAACCGCAACTTATCCGTAGTCTCACTGGTATGAAATCCTGGTGGCAATGCAAAAAATTTCCCGCGCTGGGGATCTATATCCTGTTGTCAACTACTACTTTATTGATTTTATAAAATGTAAACGACATAGACAAAAGTAGTAGTATGAATAAAAATAAATAAAATATTTCACTTTTATTTTTTATTTACTTTAATATTTTCAACTCCTACTTATTCAATTTATATTTTTTTTCAAGATCGTATTCGCTGCCCTCCTGGCCGTCGCGGCCGCAGCTCCCGGACTCCTCGCATCCCCCTACGCGGCCCCGTACGCATCCCCCTACGCAGCTCCCTTAGCATCCCCATGGGGTGCGGGCTACGTAGGAGCCCCCTTAGTTGGCGCTGGAGTCGTCAAGACCGTAGCCCCAGTTGCCACTTCTTACGCTAACACTGTCAGGGTAGGTCATTGTTTATATAAATAAATTGTACAGATTGATCCATTATAGTACGATTCATCCATTTAGTTATAGTCATTTTACTTTTTAAACAAAATTATAGTTAGATCATTCATATTAAAATTAAGGGGTTCTTCTGTGGATAATATATTTATTTTTAAAAATAAATAATATTTGTAAATCAGATTTTTCTCATTATATACTAAAATTTTTACTTCGATAGATACATTAAAAGAATCTAAAAGAATTGTGTTCTGATCTGAAGTAAGTAAAAACTTAATTGGTATTCTTCACCACCTTTTATCACTGTATTTTTTTTATAATATCGATAGTGACTTCACACAATTTGGTTATTTTTAACAGATCGCTTCTCCAGCCGTGGTCGCTGCTCACGCTCCCTTGGTGGCCGCACACGCTCCTCTCGTCGCTTCCCCCTACGCCCACGCCTGGTAAACCTCCAGATCTACGCTTAGGCCACACCACCATCGGCCATTTCTTCATTTAGGCCCCAACATCTCAGCCTAGTCCCGGAATGTGCAACAGTCAATTTACTACATATTCTTTTATAGTAGAAATTCGGTTTGTTATGGGAACAATGATCTTACACAGCGCTTGAGATACTTGTTCCATTTCGTTTGGAATAATAAACAGCCAATTAATTAAATTTATGATTCTTTTTTTCACTCGGCTTTATTCGTCTTTTTCCACTGGGTTTCATTATGTCTTGTTCATGTACATTGCAATCAGATTCAGAGAAACCTGATCCCCCCCTCCCCCTACCTCATCGAATCCTAACTTAGGAGGGTCAGGTTCTCTGCATTTGACTTTACTTTGGTTTTCGATCTACAATCAACACCTAGCTGCAATAATTATCCACAGAGAATGTTCAAGGACTACGAGGTTTTTTATTGGTGTTAAACGCTCATTCATTAATCCAGATCCAATTGGATGAAATATTTTTTAATAGGTTGGTAGGTACGGTACATTGCAACCCATGTATATAAGCAATTACATCAATATTTTTAAACCGATTTTCCTCTATAAAATTCTACAAGCTGTGACGAATAAAATAGCTTTTACCAGAATTATGTACTTATCAAAGTCAAAGCAAAAGTACAAAATAAATACCAGGCAGTAGTATTGTTAACATAAACAATTTGATACGTTTACAACTTACCTGAACTCGTTGTAGGAACTCAGATACTCTTTACAATACTTGTAAAAACCGAATAGTAATTTTTAACCGATCAGCAATTTGTCTTCAAACCAGTTTGTTGTATTTATTAAGCACCGACACCCGGCCCTTAAGACGAGATGTGCTCGATATGTCCCACCTTGTACGGTATCTCGGATTCCGCATACCTTTGAGTACAATCGTTTTTGATATCAGAAAAATAGTAGTTACTTATCTACAAAAAATATGCGGTTGGCTCGATATGGGCTAGAATGTACTGCCGCATACTGTATCTATATCTTCCTAGCAGTTCAAAATAGTCTGTCTTGATTGCTTACGCATGAGACTAATCTAAATCTCATGAAAATTTACAGACCATAGAAACAATTTATTCAAGTCAAGCGGGTCCATATTATATAGGAAACACATTCTAGTTAAAAGTAAAAGAATAATTTTGAAAATGCCATAACCTTTAATGGGTGTAAAATGTCAGTGTATTACGTTTACTCCAGTATACCAGTTTAAATGATGACTCGTTGAACTTGACTTTCCTGTAGGCTGATTCACTTTAAGTATAAATAGTTTTGCAGAGGGAAAGAAAGCATCAGTAAATTTTTATCACTCGTCGTTCGCATCTGAACTAACACAGACCACGATGAATTCGCTGGTGGTGTTGTTTTCTGTGGTGGCATTGGCCGCAGCCAAACCCTCAGGACTGTTGGATGTTGGTGCGATTTCATACGCAGCGCCCGCCATCGCTAGCTACATCGCACCAGCCGCGGTCTCGCAGCAATCACGTATAGACATCAAGTCAACTCCGGCTGTAGTGGCTACAGCAGCCGTGGCCCCCATTGCACGTACCTTCGTAGCTGAACCTCTGGCTGTTGCTCCCGCTGTTGTGGCTGCGCCGGCCGCCGTATCTCACCAATCTCGCATCGACATCAAGTCATCGCCTGCTGTTATCAACACAGTGGCCACTGCCCCTATAACATACAGCGCGCCTGTGGCCACAGCAGCTTTTGCTCCAACACTGATCAAGAGCGCCGCCATCGTCGCCCCAGCCGTTGCCCCCACCGCGATTGTCAATACGGCCTTCACTGCACCTACTTTCGTGAAATCCGCTGAGTATGTGGCTCCATCTTACCTGAAATCAGAAACGTTTGTGGCTCCAACGTATCTGAAATCTGCAGAGTTCGTGGCTCCATCGTATCTGAAATCTGCAGAGTTTGTGGCTCCAGTGTATCTTAAATCTGGTGGATATGTGGCTCCATCGTACCTAAAATCAGCCGAATATGAAGCTTCTACTTACCTGAAATCAGCAGAGTATGTAGCTCCTTCATACCAAAAATCAACACAGTTTTTAGCTCCAAATTTCCTTAAGACAGCACAATTTGTTGCTCCCTTCCTGAAATCTGCTGATATTGCGACTCCAGCGCTGGTGAAGACTGAATCGGTCGCTTCCACTGAATTTTCTGCTGCATCTGACGCTACTCCATCTGTGCCTGCTGATACTCCTGAAGTAATCGCCGCTCGTAATGCCAACTTTGAAGCCAAGGCCCTCGCTAGTGATCACCTTATCCGCAAACGTTCAGCTTCTTTCATCGGTGCTCCTATTGTATCTACCTACAGCGCACCTATTGTCTCAACTCTGGTAGCTACTCATCCAGTGTCATCCTACTCCATTCCTCTGGTCTCAGCTCCTTTGATCACAAAAACTTACGGTTACCATGCCTGGTGAATACCACCACAAGAACGAGGTTATGCCTCGGTTCAGATTTGACGAACGACTGTACAGTATGATATGTAAATATATATAAATATAAAAATTAAGCGTTACTTTTTATTTCTTAATGAGCATTAGTCCATCTAGAAGGTCATAAGACGTAATCTTAAAGACTCAGGTATCATAAATAACTTCACAGCATCACCGTACCGCGGTGGTGGCCGAGTGGTAGGGCGCCCGCGTGTGGCTGCAATGGTCCCAGGTTTGAAGTGCTACGTACGTGAGTTTGTATACCAATCTGACTCATGTAGCTATGTTAGTTTTCATCGACCACTACTTGCTTCCGATGAAGGAAAACATCGTGAGGAAACCTACACTCTGGTTGATGATTATCAACTAGTGTGTGAAATGGAAAAGGGAATGGCAAACCACTCCTTTAAAATTGCCTAGTAAGTCGTTGTGTATGTTTCATTCCATATAATGACCACGACCCTCAGTCATGAGGAACACAACTATAGAGAAAGATCACCGTACCATACCATACCTTACGTCAGTTCATGTAAAATAAAATATCTCAGAAATAAAAAAAAAACCTGATGGTCTTTTGTAAATTTACTATATCGACATTCCAGGTTTCTTTTTTCCTGATATTCTTTCTTATTTCCTGATGATGATTTAAAGTTCGACAAGATTGTCCTAAAAAATCATTTACTTACCTTAATACTTCACTTTCACGGTCACGTCGGATATGTCCGACAAACATTTTTCTGTACGAGTGTGATGACGACGTTGGATTATTTTCTTCACTAGGGTAAAACGGTAAATATTTAGTTGCAAGATCAAAATTATTTGCAGCAAGTAATCCACAGAGGGAATAGTCTGGAAGTTAAATTGGCATTTAGACTTTAGTGTTTACATTTCTAGCACAATGATTTTAACTAAGTTTTAATTCCAATAGTTTTCGTCTAAAAATCCTCATTCATTTCAGTGCGTGCCATCTTTATCTGTACATAAAAATATTTTGTCTGTACATTTAGTATTTTTGCCTGAAATAGATAGAGGGACACCTAAAAAGAATAATAGAAAGCAAAAATATTTTTTTGGAATTTAATGTATGTACGCGTTTCACGCAAAAACTACTGGACGGATTTGAATGAAACTTTTTTTGTTGTATAGCTATTATTAAGCCTGGGCAACATATAGGCTATAATTGATTTTGAAAACTGGAACACCTGATGAAGAACCATAACAGAACAGCTAAACTATAAGAAATATGTAAATGGTACCTTTGCAAAAGTTTATCAATCTGACGAGCATTTTCTGTTGATGTATAAAAATCGAAGATCAGGATCATCTGATGAAGAACTCCAAGAGACCAGCTACACTATTACATATATATGGAAATGGCGCCTTAGCAAAAGTCGTTTAACCTGATGAGCATTTTCTACTGACGTATAAATATAAAAGATCTGGAACATCTGTTCCCGTTCATCAACATATATTCCCTCGGGACACGGGATAACCAAATGGCTGAAATTTTGAGTACTGGAGTTTAGGTTACAACAGTTTAAAACACGAAAAAAATTTTCATTTAAGCGAAACTCACGCGGGCGAAGCCGCGGGTAACAGCTAGTTTAAAATAAAAGTTAAGTATAAGTGAGAATTTGTTAACTAGTAACAAATCATTATCAACTAGCTTTTGCCCGCGTCTTCGCCCGCGTGAATTTCCCACGGGAACTGTGCTTTTTCCCGGGATGAAAGGTACCTTCTCCATACTTCCAGCTAAGTGTATGCGAAATTTCAGGAAGATTGGTTCAGTAGATACTTAAAGCGTGAAGAGGTAATAAACAAACAAACTCACTTTCGCATTTATAATATTAGTTAGGATTTGGATTAGGTACCTAAGCCAGAAATGCTGAACAGTTTGAGAAATTTGGCACACGGGTAAGATGTAAACATATTATAATTTAGGGTATTTTAAACCTACCGGGCACAAGCCGCACAAGTATATTACATAAAAGTCGATATCTCAACTGGTACTTTATATGAGAATTTGGTACCGGTATCTGCCGGTACGGTAACAAGCCCTAATCTCAATATTATTATGGAAATGGCTTTCTTGTAAACATTAAAAATAAATCAAACTTCTAGATTAATATAAAATTGATTCAATAAAAAAGTTCACATTATACTTTTAAGATATTCTTGTGCACCTAAATTTGACTTTAATATAATAAAAAACTGTTCTCA
The DNA here is from genome assembly GCA_018467065.1 of Ephestia elutella. Taxonomy (NCBI): domain Eukaryota; kingdom Metazoa; phylum Arthropoda; class Insecta; order Lepidoptera; family Pyralidae; genus Ephestia; species Ephestia elutella. The sequence goes on from JAEMBS010000375.1 coordinate 5,944, forward strand.
AGAACATCTTTTCAAAAAGGTATTTTTATTTACTAACTATATAAGGATAAATTGAGTAACTTGTCTTGTTGTTAAATTAGAGGAAGAGTTGTGTAACAATACATATTTTCTTCTTCATCTTTTTCCATTTGTTCTTAACAAAGGTTTATTTCATTATAGAACTAAATAATTACAGAGCTCGGTAAAGCAGTGGTGCGCGCTCGGCCATAGTTAAAAGCAACTTTCGTAATGGTCTCGTCCCGGTTACGGGATGGGTGAGCAAAAATGTTCTCAAGCTCCTCCGTGCTTTGGAAGGCACATCAAGTCGTTGGTCCTGGCTGTATTTGCAATCCCAATGTGGATTGATGGGTTAATTCGCATTGGGCCCGCGTGGTGGACCATGGCCTATCAATAAGACGAAGGGCCTTCCAATTGGATGGATAAAGAGCCAACCAAACGGGAAGCCGTCTTATTAGAAATGCACGTGGCATAGAGCCACGTTTTAAACAGTAAAATGAGATGAGTTTTATGTTATTCAGTTTTGGTAAGTTAATTAATACTTAGTTGCTGTTTAAATTATTTAAAAAAAATTGACTCTATAAATTAAAATTTAAGGTGGTAAAAAACTAGACACGAAGTGAAAATATAATTCCTTTCTAGATCTAAAGTATTATAAACATAAAATGATGGTGTCACCCAGGTGTCACCATACAATACATACCTACATGTAGTATAGAAGGATGTATCGTACTCGAAATAAACATCGAGATATTATGTACTAACGCACTAGTTGTATTTCGATGGAAATAAACAAATTTGTAGAAGTGCATTTTTAATCGAAATATAGGTTCTTTTTTCAACAAATAAACCATAGCCTTACCTGCCTCGAAAATTATGTGTAAAACATGCTGTTACGTTTACCAAATGTTGCATCATATTTTTACTTGTTAATAAAAAGGATTATTTCACTCTATAAAGAGTTGTCCTTACGATGACAAAGCAAAGTTGTCGAACTTGACTTTTACTTTGAACTCATTATGAATCATATAAATACAATCCACGATGGGAAGAAAGCATCAGTTAATCTCGTTCTCTCGATCAGACCTGAACTAACACAGACCACGATGAACTCGCTGGTGGTGTTGTTGTCTATGCTGGCGTGCGCCGCTGCCAAACCTTCAGGACTCTTGGACGCTGGAGTCATCTCATATGCGGCACCCGCTATCGCCAGCCTGCCTGCTGCAGTCTCCCAGCAGTCTCGCATCGACATCAAGTCATCTCCAGCTGTGATTTCGACTGCTGCAGTAGCACCCATCGCTCGTACCATCATTGCTCCAGCCGTCGTGGCCGCCCCCGCTGCCGCTGTATCTTCTCAATCCCGCATTGACATCAAGTCATCCCCAGCCGTCTACAGTTCAATCGCCACGGCTCCCTTGGCCTACAGCGCACCTATTGCTGCACCGGCCCTGATCAGAAGCGCCATTGCTGCACCCGCGTTCGCTGCCCCCGCGTTTGCTGCCCCCGCGTTCGCGGCTCCCGCGTTCGCTGCTCGCGCGTTTGCTACTCCCGCGTTCGCTGCACCCGCGTTTGCTGCCCCAGCTACACTGAAGACCGCTATCGCAGCTCCTGGGTTCTTAGCTCCATCTCTCGCTGCTCCCGGAGTTCCTCTTGAAACACCTGAAGTTATCGCTGCTCGTGCTGCTCACTTTGAAGCTAAAGCCCTGGCCGGTGCCCACCTCATCCGTAAACGCTCAGCTCCTTTGATCGGGGCTCCCGTCCTTTCTGCGTACAGCGCCCCAATAGTGTCCACCTACAGTGCTGCTCCAGTAGTATCGACATATGCTGCTTCTCCTCTGATTTCCGCATACTCAGCACCTCTGGCGTACTCGACACCTCTGATCACCAAGGCATACAGCGTACACCCCTGGTAAACGCCACTTAGCAACGGGGACTTTTCCTCGGTTCGGATTTGACGACTGATTGTAAATAAATAGAAAAATTATACATTGATTTTTGTCTATTATTACATTTACATATACCTCCTATCCTATACGGAAGTAAAAAAATCGTTACTAGAAATAAGAAATACCGATCTACAGAGGCTCAGAGTGGACAACTGGCGAGAGCTGGTGCAAGACTGCAAAAAAATGGCGTCATCTCGTGTCGGATGCCAAATTCCACTTCGGGTCGCTGCGCCGAAGTACTAAGTAAGTAAGAAATAGAAAAATATTTGTTCGTGGCATAAATACGAACTAATAAAATAACTAACTAAATAATTACAAAGTTATTATTTTTCAATCAGCTTGTCTCCTAGCCTCGTGACTAGGGATTGCAATCCCGCAAAACGGGATCCAGCATTCCCGCGGGATCCCGCACCCTTTATCAAAGTGCTGGATCCCGCACTTTCAAAACGCGGATCCGCGGATCCCGCAAAATTTTGAAAAAAGAAATGGCATATTTTGAGTCCGATGGTATCAGAGGAGAATACCTGACTCTCGCCTATGAATATATGCTGACGATTCAGCCTACTAGCGTAGAAGCTGAAAGAGCGTTTTCGGCGTCAGGATATATTTGTAGCTCACTCAGAAGCAGGCTTAGAGATGATACTATAAATAACATTTGCTTTTTAAGAGCGTATTTCCAAAAGTTATCAGTATCATCATAGGTGAGTCGTAGTAATAACATAAAGATAAGAGGAAGTTGTGATTTGATAATTAGTCATTATAATGGATAAGACTAATTACCTTAAACCTATTATATGTAAGGGTAGAATTAAAAAACTTTTGATGCCAAACATTTAAAATTTAAGTTTTTTTAAGACTGATTTGATTAATAATTACTCTTGCTTACTTAATTACAATTTAATTAATATTTTGTTAGAAAACAAATACTTTTGTTGCATTATGTGAGACATATATAATTTTAATATTTAAGTTCTTTTAAGTAAGACTGCTTTGACAAATAATTACTCTTGCTTACGTAATTACAATTTTATTGATATTTTGTTAGAAAACAAATACTTTTGTTGCATTATGTGATACATATATGATTTTATTAAAATAAAACTTGATTTTTTATAAAAAACATAAAAAACCTGTAGTTTTAATTGATTTCATTAATTAAATTAAAAAATGCGGGATCCCACGGGATCCGCGCGGGATTGGTCAATCCCGCATATCAATCCCGCGGGATTGAATAAGCTGCGGGATTGCAATCTCTACTCGTGACCATAGAGCTGATTTTTAGTAAAACCTTCAAGTGATACCTAGCGCTATCCTACTTTACATATATGTAATGGATCCACTTCATGGATCATTATTTATATATAATTAATTTAATAATCATTTTATAAAATGGAGTAGGCATTGCCGAGATTGTCGTTGTGTGTGTTTCATTCGACATAATGACCACGACCCTCGGACATGAGGAATATGACTAAAGAAAAGATTTTTTTTTTTATAAGCATTTATTTAACTGGTCTGTTCGTTTGTAAGTTTGTTAGTGTGAGACTAATCTTGAAACTCAATATTGAACCAGGTAACCTCAACCGATTGAGCTGAAATTTCGAATATCTGCAATCTACATGTCTTAGTTCAAGACAATGCATTATTATGATAAGCATAACCTGATTGAGATCCATAAGGTAACTTGATATACTGATGTCGTAATTTTTCTCATTATGCCCCCGTAATTGACACAATAGTAGACACATTTTTACGAAAGAGCTAATTTTTGCCCCCAGCTTCGCCCGCGCGAAAATTAATTTGCCGTGAAAGTTTCTTTCTTTCCAATATTCATGTCATGTCTCTTTTGAGCAACAAGGACTTCCGCGCGCGGCACGGAATGTTGCTCTATGCATGTAGAGACCGTTTTGGTGTTTTGCAGCCAAATAAATGATTTTTCTTTCTTTCTCGTGTGTCCTATGTCATTAACAAATTTATTATCAAAGTGTTATTAACCATTTATCAATAACCAAGCCTTTTTTTAGATCCTTTGTCTATCTGTTTGTCCAGAGTAATCTTCGAAACGGCTTATCCAATTTTCATGGGATTTTTTTCTAGAGGGTTAAGAAGTTGTTGTAAATGTTTAAGATTATTTTGTGAAAATTAATAAATCCTAAAACAAATCATTCTTTTGTATTTTTCGTTCTTTTCATCATACAAAATCATTCAAATATATATTTTTTTATTTTCCTTATAGTGTATGTGCAATAAAGAGTTTACAAACAAACAAACTTATATCGTCGAAACGGCTTATCTGAGTGAGTTACAAGTTACTAAGTAATAAAGGGTAGTTTTTAACTCCGAAATACTCGTATTTATGGTTTTTCTGAGAAAATTAAATTCCCTCAAACAAATTCACGCGGTTAATGAAAGGAATTTCGGAAATACCATCCCTAAAAGGATGAAATTGGTGAAAGACAACAAAATTCACCCGGGTGAAGTCGAGGGCAAAAGCTAGTAAATGATAAATATATAACATTAAAGTTCACTATTTTAGTCAAAACCGCATTATGTCGTCCGCCCCAGTAGTTTACGACATTAACGTGTACAGACAGACCTACAGAAACTACGTTCTACATTTTATACTAACTGATAGATAATAAAAAAGGAACCGTTGTTTTACGTGCGCTAATCAATGCATACCTTGAATTTCACGTCTAAGTACTACGTGATACCGCCTAAATAATGACGGAAGCTTCCGTGTAGAAAAAAATATTTATATACACACTGTAATAACAGTCCCACATTGAATATCAAGGCATTGATAGTAGTTTGAAGGTGATTGCTTGGCATTTTTTGCTCACAATAAATTTGAATTAGATAAGCTTGGTATAAAAGCATCCAATACGAAGAGTTGGGCATCAGTCGATTTGAGCTCATCGATCAGACAACCCAACACAGACCACAATGTACAAGCTGGTGGTGTTGTTCTCCGTAGTGGTTTTGGCGGCGGCCAAGCCTGGTTTGGTGGCGCCATTGGCGTACTCCGCAGCCGTGCCTGCCGTCAGCTCGGTGTCGCAATATAGTTCCAGCGTTCTCCACGGAAGCCCATTAGTGTCAGCTGCCGTGCCAGCCGTGTACAGTGCTCCTGCCGTCTACGGTGCCCCCGTGGTCGCTCCCGCTGTGGTCCCCGCCGTAGCTGGCTTGGGCTTGGCCCAGGCACCTCATTCACCTGCTGTGGTCCTTGACCCAGTTCACGGAGTGCCCCTGGACACCCCTGAAGTCGTCGCCGCCCGCGCTGCCCACTACCAGGCTAGGGCGCTGTCTGGTCTGCACCATCTCAAGAAGAGGTCTCTCGCTCCAGTCGCCTACAGCTCAGTAGTTTCCCCCGTAGCTCCTGTTGTATCCGCCTACTCCACCCCCTTGGTACAGTCCCCCCTAGTATCTGCCTATTCGTCCCCTCTCGTGTCCGCTCCTCTTGTCTCTGCTTACTCCGCCCCCGTATTGGGCTCTCCCCTGGCCTACTCCGCTGTTGCCCCCAGAGCCCTTAGCGTCCACCCCTGGTAAATACGATCGGTTTCTGCCTTTGTACAGCTGGCCACTCGAGGTCTGATCAACGATAGAATGTAAATATACTTAAATCACTGCCGAATTAAACAAATTTTTAATTAATGTTTTTGTTTTGTTATTCATTAGATATTAAGAATATTTGATAGTTATTATTTTAGTAATTTACAGTTAACTGAACCTGGGAAAATAATTTATTCCGTGGAAAAGTTAACTGTACTATCGAGTGATAGTTTAGCGATGGTCCAGTCAACTGGACAATCCCAACTGTACTACGGGCATGAAGCGAAAACAATAACTACCGAAGATTTTTTTTTAAAGTGAGTATCTATTAGTAATTTAAGAACATAGCGATATTTTTAGGGTAGAGTATAGCACAACACATAATATTTTTACCCATGACATGACTCAATTATATAACTAAAGAAAGGTATATAATCCGTTTCGTTAGTATTAGATTTCGTGTGTTTTGGTATAGAGAACGTACCAACTAGAATTGAGTCGATAAATCTTATTTCCTAAATTGAATAAACCAATTTTGTTATTTCAATAAGTCAGTTATCTTATTTCAAATAATGACCTATCTATATTCTTTGCTTCCATTTGAGAACTAATAATAGTTACAGACAAAAGTTAAACCCTTTAACTTTTTTCTCTATCATTAAAAATTGACGTTTTAAAGTATAAATATATATCTACTTAAAGTGCAAACTAACACTGAAGGATCAATAGAAACACCATAGTACATATTTCATTTCTCCATTTATTAAATTGCTCTACACTACATAATGATAGTTGATCTGTACAAAAATATGTTAATCCATTTCAAATTAACCGACTTCTCTGACTAGTAATGTCCTAAATGTGGATAGACAGAAGCGTAGCCATGTCCTCCAAGACCAAGCAAGGGCTTGTGAAGGAGAGGTGCAGCAACAATGGGGGCGACAACCGGAGCGACCACCGGCTTTACGATGGGAAGTACCGGTGCTACAACTGCAGGAGAAGTCCTGACGTCCACGCGGGATTGGTGAGATACTGCCACTGGGGCCACATGAGCGACTGGAGCGATGACGGGAGCCACAGCCACGGGAGCGACATGACCCAATGGAGATACTAAATGTGGCGATCTCTTCAGGATATGGTGACCGAGGGGCTTTGCCACCAGTCCGTGGCTGTATAAGCCATATCCATTCAAGCCGTACCCATGCAGACCGACGGATGTTAACAGAGGTCCATGTAGTGAGTGCGCAGCCGGCACAACCAATGGTAGAACTGCATGGCCATATGACAGGGCCAGGTAACTCAGAAAAATCGCAACACGGAACATCTTGCGGATATTCAAAGTTTGTTACTGCAAGTTGACAGAGATTGATCTGACTGTTGATTGGAGCCTAAACCACCACCTTCTTATACTTTGAATCGAACAAAGTGACAGGACCGAAAACTCATAATAATAGATTTGACACGCTATTAAACAGTGTGATTGGTTCCTATAAAAAATATAAATAACCTTATTTTCTTATAATAGAGTTAGGTAGGTACAACAACTGATGACTCATTTCATAAAAATAAACTATGTATAGGTGTATAAACTACAAAATATTTAAAGATACTTTTCTCCATAACAAAATTTAATCCATAGTTGATTTGATCTAAGATGACCTTGCAACTAAGTTATTTCTCCCATCCATCAATCAGATAAATCACATTTATCTTGCACTTAGATCTACAGTTTAAAAATCCAGTTATGTGCATCTACCATTAATATTCATGAAAATGAATGCATCTCAATCCGGCCAGTGCCCTGATGACGCAACCAGTCGGCCACAATCGACCGAGAACTTGAACTTGCGACTGCCCAGCGACGCGGGCGCATCAACTACCGTTACACGACTATAAAAGTATAATACTCATCACACGAAACATTACACACAGTGCGACCTTCAAAATGTTACGTATACTTCTAATAGTAAGTGTATTCAGTAAAGTGCATAGTAATTTGCCACTCATATTTGCGGCTCCGAGTGCAGTGTCTCATCAGTCCCGAATAGATATTAAGCATACACCAGGGCTGCTGTCGGCACCTTTGGTATACAGCCCAGTAATATATGCAAGTCACCCGAAGACGGAAATAGCACGAGAGACAATAATAGCACCAGTGTTGACGACAGATACTTTGTTAACGCCGATCGCTTTAAGTTTTTTCCACAATCTCCCGCTGGCAAGGGCACTAGAACATCCGATCTCAATTGAACAAGCACAGGAAAACTATCACTTAAATAATGCTAAACCGACAAATGGTAAAGTGGAAAAGATCGAAGCTAAATTAAAAGAAGATGCTACTAAACACATTACAAAAAAGGACGACAAACAACAAAATGATGGTGAGGTTTCAAACAACGATAATTATCATTAATATAATATAAGAAATGTAGTATTAAAAAACTGCATCCAGCACCTATATGTAGTAGATATTCAAGACTATTTTAAATATTTATATTACAGGTTATACTAATTTATTTAATTGTACTGCTTAAACAACGATCTCAATAAAGTAATGTTTTCAGAAAACACTGTAATTTTATTGTTAAAAGTACTGACACGAGTACCTAAATCATCCAATGGATAAGTAGGTTGACATTTCGTTCTCATAACCTGATTTTTTTGGATGAAACATTCATTACCTAATATTGCACGTCAATACTATCTAGTGAAATGGGAAGTCAGTTTGCTATTACGCGATGTGTGGAACGAATCGGAAAGAACGAATTAGGATCAAGGACAGAATTCTTTTATCACGTGTAGTTTTATTTCGCATAATAATAATAAAATGTAAGTGATTCTATTTTTGGATGGTAACAAACTCTTTATTAAACCCATTTAAAGTTCTCTGCTTACCCCAAAGGTCGACTGTTAGATAATGCTTTTGCATTAAGTCCACCTAATATGCCATACATTGTATTTGTGCAGTAAAGGTTAAATAAATAAAATAAAAAGAGTCTGAGCTTGAGAGGTAATTTGTACTTTGAATATTAAGAACTATTATACAATTGTTTGTTTGAACGCACTAATCGGACGGGCTAGCAGCCTGTAATTAATCTAAATCGGTAAAGGACAAATACGTGATAATGTATGTGTAGATGGTAAATTACGAGCGGACAAAGTCGCGGGCAAATGCTAGTGGGATATATACACATTGACTAATATAATTGTTTATTTTAATTTTAATAAATATATATTAAGTATCATCCAGAATCGAAGAACCCCTTTTTTTAAAATTCCAAGAGTTATATATGTAGTACAGTAATACTGGTAAGTGGAAATACAAAATTTTGATGCCTTTCAAGTTATATACGTGACAAATCACACTGGAATTTTACTTTTGAAATAAGTATGTACTCAAAATATTTTTTAATACATACATACGAGAAGTTGTGTGTAAATAGATTGTCTTATGCCTTCTTGGTTTTGGGAGAAATTGAGTCAGGACTGTTCGCAGTATATAAGCACTAAATAAATTTAATATTTTAATTCATTTGTCTAGTTTCCTTCAAATTTCAGAAAATAAAATATCTTTTTTTTGAAGGAATCTTTTTAAATTGAGATAAAAAATCGAAATAATTAAGAACAAATACGAATAAAAAACCATAAGTAATGTACAAAATGTAATTTATTTCAATAATCACCTAAATATGAGTGTATTTACATACTGATATCTATTTCTGGTTAGTATGAAATTTAGGATTTACAGTCATATTACATCATGCAGTATTATACTGTGTTAATACTCTTACTGCTAGTACAGATGAGAGTAGGCAATGGGCTGGGAGTATGCGGGGTAGGTGTACAGGGGACTGGATGATTGGAGGTCAATCCTGGACTGGTGGGAGTAGGATGATGGAGCCAAGTAAGTGCTCACCGCGGGAAAGATGGGAGCAGAACGCTTCTTGATGAAGTGGGTTGAGATCAGAGGCTGGGAGATTATGGGCTGGGGGATCACAGGTGATGTGTAGAAAGGAGCGTTGTAGGTGGAAGCCAAATAAGGGGTTGTGGCGGCATAACTGGCTGGCGCGATGTAAGTCGTGGGGAGGAAGGGCGCGGACCTTTTCTTGATCAAATGAGTTGTAGCATATGGCAGCGCAGCGGCTGATGGCAGAATGGAAGCAGCGTTGTACAGAGGGGCGGCGTAGGCGCCAGCATATGGCAGGGGGTAGGCACCGTAGGCCCCGTAGGCCCCATACGTCGATACGGGGTATGTTGAAGGCGCGATGTAAGAGAAAGCCGTAGATGGAGACGCTGATCGTTTCTTGATGAAGTGTGAGTAGACCAGGGGAGATGACACGTAGTATGGAGATGGGTGCACGACACTGCTGGCCTGCTTGGTGATGGTGGTCGATGCCGGAGAGTACACTGCGGCGGCGGCGTAGGTCTGGTAAGGCGCTGCGAAGAAGGTGCTGGGTTTGGGCTCAGGCTCCGGCTCGGCGGCGCCGGCGGCCAGGAAAGCACACAATACTACAAGTTTGAACATTGTGGAATAAGTTGTTCTTGGAAACGACTGATGCCCATACAATGCAACCTACCGTATTTATAGAAAGTATCAAAGCTAAGGGCGATCTCGTTTTGAAAACCGGTGCAAGTCGTCCAGGAAGCTGGTATTTACAATTAGCGAGGCCGTCGGGGCAGGCAGGTTCATCACCATTTTGACGGCGTGGCGTCAAAAAGAGATCAAAAAACAAATGCAACATTATAGCAAAGGAAGTCGACTGGAACAGATCGTAAGCTGTAATTCAATACCATGTTAAAAGTTTATTTTAAGATACTTGGAAAGTACGTTGCTACGAGATATTGGTCGATTACAGCCTATGAACCAATGTTCAAATAAAATTAACACATGAGCGACTCCGAATGTTCGTCATAAGCCTATTAATGTAAAATACGACCAATTTGAATATGAGTTGCTATGAGAGAAGGTTTTATTAAAGAAAAAAAGTTAAAGGAAAACAGAATTCCTCGAGTTTGACCAAAATTTTGTTTCCATTCTAACGGTCGCTCCTTAAACCTACATATATTTAAAAAAAAGAACTAAAAAAGAAACATTAGATAAAATTTGAGGTTACGATAAAACCGCAGGCAAATAATTTTTATTTTAGGAATGAAAAACACAAGACAAGACAAGAATACTTTATAACACACAAGATCTCATTTCCAGATACACAAAGTAACTTATAACTAAAAAAGAAAAGAAGATGCGCAAAAGGCGGCCTTATCGCTGAAAGAAATTTCTTCCACAAGCACAACTAAAAAAATTACCTTAATTATGTGTACAATATCTTTCAGAAAATAAAATGTAAATATATAAATCCATTTTTACCAGAAGTATCTTCTTTTGTTTCAAATCAGTCCCATTCCATTGTTCTAGGAATCGGTAGTTCGTGCCATTGGATTAATTTTGGTTGTTAAATTCGCCAGACCATCTCATTTTTGCCTTCTCTCGGAAGGATCTTTTACCATCAATCAGGAGTCCATTCTCAGTCATGCATCAGACGGGATCCAAGACTTTGTTACGGATTTTATATTATCACTAGCCGCGCCCCGGGGCTTCGCTCCCGTAGGAATTTCGGGATAAAAAGTACCCTATGTGCTATTCCCGGTATTTTTCTACCCGTATACCAAATTTCATCGAAATCCGTCTAGTAGATTTTGCGTGATTGAGTAACAAACATCCTCACAAACTCACATCCAAACTTTCGCATTTATAATATTAGTATGGATAGATTCTCTGCATAAACAAGCAAGGTTAATAATTATGTCATTCTGGCGATAACGATATTTAGATACAAATTGTTCTAAATAGCACCTGACATTAAATACTAGGTATGCCAGCCGTTGAGTTAATCTAGTTTTATTTGCAAGTGAAATACCTAATTGAATTATTGGTATCTTAAGGGAAAACCAGAATTTAACTTTACTTACCTTGTACATGTTTAGAATAAGTAGTGTACTTCAGAAAGAATAGAAATATAATATATTTATTTCCTTACTAGCTTTTGCCCGCGGCTTCGCCCGCGTGAATTTCCCACGGGAACAGTGCTTTTTCCCGGGATAAAAAGTAGCCTATGTGCTATTCCAGGTCATTATCTACCTCTGTACCAAATTTCATCGAAATCCGTCCAGTAGATTTTGCGTGATTGAGTAACAAACATCCTCACAAACTCTCAAATTCACAAACTCACAAACTCACATCCAAACTTTCGCATTTATAATATTAGTATGGATTTATTTCCTTATGTACATTTCATCTGTTACTTTCTCAGTTAGAAGTTAGCCTAAATACTTCTAACTGAAAGAAAATTCGGCAACAAATCATCTAAATTATTTTCTGTCTTAGTTTTTTTTATAATTAAGTACTTATTAATTAATTATTGTTAATTGTTTATTTAATTTCGACTATTTTTAATCATGAATATTTATATAAATTGTATAACAGATAATAAACTTGATTCTTTCATAGTAATATAATATTAATATGAATTTTAAATAATATTTATATAATTTGTCGGGACTGGCATATTTGTAAATATTTAATTTTAGTTTTATTTAGTTTATTCTTAGTTTCCTTATAGTTTTTATTTTAGGTTAATTTAGTTTATATTAATTAGTTTTTAGGTTTTTATTCTACCTGTATTAATTCTAGTATATTAAAAAATTTGTTTGGTATTTAAAAAATAATATCCGTCCGTACCTCTGAATTACTTACGATTTTATATTTTCTTAAGTAAAATGCAATAATAAATATTTTGTAGTTATGTAATTTGTATAAATATTTACGGAATGTATTAAAATAGACGGTTGTGCAGTCAAAACAAATGCATTGTGCATGTCACTCCGTATCATATCACGATCTGCAGCTAGGCATGAAATTGCCTGGCGTTGACATGCACATTATTGTAATCTAAACGAGTAGGTAATTAAGTAGCGCACAAAGAATAATAAAGATCCAGTTATAATCTTTTATTTCTCGGGCAAAAGTGGTCCCTTCAGGGTCAAGATGTCTTCCGGCGTCGCCCATCGTAACTTGATAATGCTAGTATATAAACCGATTGCATCGATGAAAGCATATCAGTGTTTCTGAATACAGAAAGCAACACAGACCTCTTCCACAATGATGAAACTGGTGGTGTTGTCTTGCCTGATGGCTGCCGCTTCAGCGAGCGTGCTGGCGGGATACCCATTTGCGTACACGGCGGCTCCTTTGTACAACCCACTGAATTATCGTGGGCCATTGTCCCTGGCACCTGGGCAGCCCGCTAACATCTTGGCTGCTGACGGCAGGCCTTTGGATACTTTGGAAGTCAACTTGGACCGATCTGCTCATCTGACTGCGAAGGCTTTGGATGGCTTCAATGGCGTGCACCTACTGAAGAAGCGTTCCGTTGCTGTCGCCGCTCCTCTCCTGGCTCCCGTCAAGACTGTTGCTCTGACCCGTGGACCTCTGATCGCGTCTTCCTTCTACTCTGCTCCCTATGCTACTCATATCTCTCCTCTCTCCCCTCTCACGTACGCGGCTCCCCTCATCCATTGGTAATTTGTACTTGTAGACACTGTTGTAAATATAAAATTGGTGATAATTTAAATATATCTTTTTTTTAGGGTTCCGTACCTCAAAAGGTAAAAACGGAACCCTTATAAGATCACTTTGTTGTCCGTCTGTCTGTCTGTCCGTCTGTCTGTCTAACCTTTTTTCCCAGGAACGCTTAAAGGTATCAAGTTGAAATTGATATTGATTACCCGGATCCACGGTCTCTTTCTGCAAAATAAATAATCAAAATTATACGTCAACGCGATGAAAAGATATTACCATAAATGTTGCGAATTTTCGTGATAAAACTTCATGATATTTTATTCAAATTGGGTCGGAACTAACTTTCGTTAATATTTTGCGATTTTAGGCAGCAATCAACGCTTATAAGGGGTACTTCCCGTTGATCTAAAATTATGAAATTAGGCAAAAAGCAAGGTCTAACAGTACTTATACAGGAATAAATCTGAAAGGTGTAAATACTCGTGTGTTGTTAGTCAAGAAAAAAAGTGTTACAAACATATTTTTGCGCTGGATTCAGTGTGCATCTTAGGGATCGAACTGCAAAGTTAAGTTTGTTGTTGAAAGTAGTTGGTCTTTTAGTTAGAGCTATAATTTGAGATGCTTTGCCTGTACGGAACCCTCGGTGCGCGAGTTTGACTCGCACTTGGCCGGTTTTTTTTATAGCGTACCACTCTCAAAAATATGATTTATCGTTTCGAGTATAGTTTACTTATACTAAGGACATATACAAAGACAATTTTTTTAAATAAAATAATGCTCAATGCTGATTTTATAAGGTTAGATTTTATTTTATTTTTTTCGAAAAATAAAATCAGTCTAGCTAAAATATCATGGCGCATGGAAGTTCCGAGCAACACAGACTTCCGCGCTAGTAATCCGTGTTGCTCTATGCATGGAAGTGATAAGTAGGTACTATAGGTAAAGTACTTACTAGCTCTTGCCTACGACTTCTACCGCGCGAATGAAGTTTTTACCCACATGGATGACCTGAGGGATGGAATTTCGAAAATTCTTTTCTTAGTGCTCATTTACGCTTTATCCTAACTAATATTATAAATGCGAAAGTGAGTTTGTTTGTTTGTTTGTTTGTTACCTCTTCACGCTTTATCTACTGAACCAATCTTCCTGAAATTTCGCATACACATAGTTGAAAGTACGGAGAAGGACATAAGGATACCTTTTCTCCCTTACTTTGGTTTTTGGGTTCTAAATTCAAAAGTTTGCAAGGTATCCACGTAAGTTATACCATTTAAGAAGGCCCAATTACCAAGGATGTTTTTAAAAAGGTTTTAAAAAAAATAGGTCCTTCCGTTATTTTTTTATAATCTCTGTAAAAGTGGATTCCATTTTTTTTTTTGGTAACTTTAAAATAATTTAAAAATAAATTCTGATGTCACAGATGCACAAAACGTGTTTTTTTAGAATGTTTATACATTGCTCTTATTAAATAGAAATAAAAAGAATTATGTTTTGCATTAATTTCGCCACTGCTAGCAATTAAATGTAAAAGTTTGGGTTTTTCGAAAATAAATTAAAATAATTCCTAAAAAAAACGGTTACACTTTGCTGAAGAAAATTTTCTCTTAAATGACTCTAAATGGTCTATACTAGCTTCGCTTTAAGGCTTTGTATCGAACTACCAAACATCCTGTATATCGGATTTAATTATCAGTTGATTAAAATAGGTAATTTATTATGTTAGCTTACAGAGAATACATTTATGATAAATTTCATCTATTAGAAAATTACTTTTCTCCGGGATAAAAAAATAACTAGTATGAATTGATTACTAAACATTTTATTCCAGAGATCATTTGTGTGTGTATTATACAATCTATCCAACTACGTGTAAGTGAAAAGAGGCTTAATAGTATTGAAAAAATAGTGTATGGATATATAAACTACGGGTGTATTAAATCAAAACATAAAGTATCCAGGTAACTCTCTTTATAAACTATTAGGTAGGTAGGTACATAGCTGAGTATTTTATTTTACACTATATATTGTAGATTATTTTCACCAAAGGCCCAGAGCACCATGTCCTAAGAGGCCAGGGCGTGCCAACAAACCCGCGGGACCTAGGACACCAGCGGGCCCTAGGACACCAGCGGGACCCAGGACTCCGGCGGGCGCTAATGGAGCTACACCCAGGGGAGCGGCCAAAGGAGCGCCCCAAGGAGCAGCCAGGCGGGCGGGCAAGTCAATACGAGCGGATTGGGACCAGGCGGCGGCGGGAGCCAGCAGAGGGGCCGAGCGTTTCTTCAGAATATGACCAAGTCCGCGAGTTCCATCTACAGCTCTTGCGGTGTAGTGAGCGGCGCGGTCCAAGTTTACACTTATGGTGTCCAGCGGTCTGCCGTCAGCCGCCACGATGTTAGCAGGCTGTCCTGGGGCCAAAGACAGGGGTCCTCTGTAGTTGTAAGCGCCAAGTACTGGGGCGCTAAGAACGGGCGCGATGGGTGCAGCCAAATGGGCACCCAGTAGCGGCGCTCCTAGGCCGGCCAGACCTAGGGTGCCTAGCCCCCAGGGGGCAATGGCGCTGGGCTTGGCAGCCGCTGCAGCCAGGACGACGGACAACACCACCAGCTTGAACATTGTGGTCTGTGTTGTATTGTGTACTGAGAGAAACTGTTGCGTTTACCCCATTAGATTCAGTTTATATACCCGTTTGTAGGCGTATTCCAGATAGCTTTGTGACGTTGGCAAATATGCAATAGGGCGTTGGCTGTGCAGTACAGGTCGGTCTCAGAAAGAAATGCATCTCAGCGCAGCGCAGGGCTACACGGCGGGTGTCTTTGCTTTGTCCACTTCAGGGCAACCGGCGCACCGAGTTTGTACCTTATTTGAATCAACGTTAATTTCAGAATATCGTAACAGGAATTTGCACTGTTTCCGTGTTTGCCTTGAACAAACTGATAAAGGGCCATTCACTTCAGCAGATTATGTGATCAGCTGATTGTCACGAATTTCACCACAGACACTCTTATTGGTATGGAATTCCCAAAATCCTAATTCTTTATATAAATGTACGATTTTAAAACAATGACATAAAACATGTTTAGCTAACATGTTTAGCTAACATGTTTGACTAATAAATCTGGCAAAAAAAATATAACACCAAGAATTTATTTATTTTTTCAATAAATAAATAATGTTGAAATAAGAAAAACAAACGAACAAATTTGCAAATCGGTCGTCAGATCACGATCTAACAGGGCGCTTGCCAAAGGTATTTTATAGCTATATTGTATTATAATACATTTTGTACTAGTAAAATATTTATTTCAAGTATATAATGCGTTATCGATTTGATTTTTAGCTAATCCTAACTAATATTATAAATGTGAAAGTGAGTTTGTTTGTTTGCTTATTTGTTTGCTTGTTACCTCTTCACGCTTAATCTACTGAACCAATTTCTTCCTGAAATTTCGCATAACATAGTTAGAAGTACAGAGAAGGATATAGAGTATATACCTTTCATCCCGGGAAAAGGCACGGTTCCCGTGGGAAATTCACGCGGGCGAAGCCGCGGGCGAAAGCTATAGTAACTAATAATTACACCTACTTAAAATTTTACAATCAAACGATCACTCGCAATAATTAACTTAAATATGGTTTCGTAACTTAAATATTAGCATAAATATAGCTTAATGTTCATTAAAAGTTGACTAGATTTTCCAGTTAACCAGAGTTTCTGTATAATTTCAGTACTTTATTACGGAAGTACGTTAATTCGCCCCTGCGTTTGCTTAAAGTCGTTACCGAGCACTGAACTTGCCAAAAGCTCTTCTTCATATATTATTCATTTAGCATCGTGATTAGTATAATTTTATTTAATTAATCGAGACCAAAACTCATAGAAACAGCCGAGCCCTATAACCTATATAATATGTATGTTTGAAAAGCAGCTTTTCAATTCTGATTTGGGATCAAATAATTTACACTTGTGACGTCTCGGTCTACGCCACGGTATCCCATTTCCATCATCATCGCATGATAGTCATAGTATATTATAATGTGCCATATAATTAAGCCGTTTATTATGTGTTAACTCACACTTATATCATAAAGGAAAAAAGGAGAAGTACCACCCCCACCACCTTGATGGTTGGTGTTCAACCACTGCCCGTTTTTCGCGCAGCTTTTTATTGCGCTACACTAAGCTGTGGAATATGCTTCCCTCAGCGGTGTTTCCGAATAGGTTCGACATTGGGACCTTCAAGACCTATCGCTTTCTCAAAGAGTCGGCAACGCATCAGTGACCTTTTAGGGTCGTTGGTGTCTATGGACTGCGGTGATTGGCTACCATCAGGCAACCCGCATGCTCGTTTGCCTGATCTATAAAAAAATAAAAAAAAATAAAGAGGAAGTGTTTATGAGTTTGTTGGCAGGGGGGTAATCTTCGGAACCGATACTGAACCAATTCCAAAAAATATTTCACCATTAGAAAGCTACATAGGCTACAATTTATTTATGGACCTCTGAGCGAAACGGGGCGGAGCGCTTGTAATAAAATAAATGCGAAAGTTTGGATTTGAATTTGTATGTTTGTACTGTACCTACTCAATCACGCTAAATCTACAGGACGGATTTTAATGAAATTTGATACATGGGTTGTAGAAATATACTGAGAATAGCATAGAACGGTACTTTTTATCCCGAAACTCCTACAGGAGCGGAGCCCCGGGGTATAGCTAGCAAGTATACAAAATAAAGTGACTTCATGCAATAGGTTGACATAAAAGGCAAGTAAATAGAAAGAAATCTGCTTTTATTTAACAATCACAATCATTTAAAACTTAGCTAACTTTACAAACTATATAAAGTAGGTACAACTATAACATTTTGTGAACAGATATATTCGAAACTATTTCAAAAATTCCAAAATCACTAGTAAAACTATCGTTAACTTCCAATTAACTGCTACCAGTACTACATTTGGAAGTAATTTCGCAAAAACTGTAGGCCGTTGGGATTATTTAAAATTTTACAACAATACGGGTTGAACGACACTAGAGTAGCTTAAAGGAACGGTATGAACGACGGGGGAGTGAACCACTGGTACAGAGACTTGACGCAGGGGGAGGAGTGGGGAGCCGTGTACGACGCTGTTGGAGTAGCTGGAGTAGCTCGTGACAGCGGGGGAGACCACTGAGGACACCACTGCTGGGGATACCAGAGCTGGTGCGGAGTAGGCCAGGACAGCGCTCGGCGCGGGCGCAGGGGCGGCGGCGCTGAGCGCAACCAGAGCGAAGAGAATTACCTGAAATTAAGTAATAACATTTGTTGAAAAATAAATCGGAACTTGAATGCTCTTATTTGTATTTTAATTAACTTGTGTGTTTTTCATTTTGTACAGCCAGTTTGCGAACCAAATAAAATGTAGCGCAGAGCTCTGCGCTGGTTATTTTAATAATAGTATTCAAAAATATATTAATACAAAAATATATTTTCTATCAATCAGTGAGATCAAACCCACAGCTGTGAAATAATCTTTTCAAAATCTTTTTTGGGAAAATAAATTCGTAATCTGGCAGCAGAAAATAATCTTTTTCCTGTGAGACAAACTCGCGTGACGACATATTAAATTTGAGTATTTTCTTCAAAAATAATTCAACCTCCTTAAAAAATATTTGTAATACAGTCCACATTTATTTTGATAAAGGTGTAATTAAGTGCGTAGTATCCGCTACGGGATCGGTCAACGAACTCATTTCGTAATTAGAACCATTTCGCTCCTTTCCGGACCATAGACTGCCCTACCTGATCTCATTTTGCGATGTTCAATAAAAAAGAATTAAGAATTTAAATGGGTAACAATTTGCACAATGCTTTCAGAATTACCATACTTTTTCAATAAAAAAGAAAAGGTTTTTACGATCTCACACAATTAAAAATAAATTGTAATTTCATTGTACTAGAAGCCGTAGCTACAAACATAAGATTGACAACACCTACACATTTATTAAAATATAAGATATAATTCTATTATTTTCATTTTTATTTTCGAACTTTTTTTAATAAAGACGTGTGCACTATTTGTATACTCTATAGGTAAGTAATTTAGTGTCATTATCCTTCTGAAGTATTAGTAATTTACCTATATTACAAAAAATAGAAATTCTTGTAAACATTGGCCAAGTCTTATAAGCATAGGCTTACTTGGACTCATTTTTAATCGTCTATAACCCTTTCAACAACTTAATTAGTTTTGCGAATTTCATTGTACACTTATTTGAAGGTGATAATTACAAAATTGTAATTTATCCTACTTAATATTTTTTTTTTTATATTTTAATATTGCTCAGCGTCTATATACAAAGTACCTACTTATTCAAATCTAGGCTTTCAATGGAATTAAAGTTTATCACGAATAGACACAGATAACGCTTATAAGTTCAGTGCCTACTTTAAAATGGATTTTTACTTATAATATTTTCTTCAGTGATGATTACTAGGAATAACTACGAAATAAAAAAGTTAAAATATAATAATCTGTCCAAATGAATCACGATTTACTCATCTAAATAAGCTAATTATTAAAAAATAAACTTTTTGACAACTTGACTGACAACTCACATCTTGAATTCCTCTGAGTGTCACTGTCCTTCCTTTGTCACTCGGAGGAATTCAAGGAATCTAAA
>JAEMBS010000376.1:0-12500 GCA_018467065.1 Ephestia elutella
TGGCGTCTCCATGGAAGCGTATATAATGTTGCCCGCTATAGTATCGTTATTTTATACCGGTACTTTATCCGGATACCTTAACCGGTACTTTTTACCTGCATAACCTACCCGAAAGCAGTCCCATTTGATCACCAGCCACCACATATTCAATGAACCAAACCAAGATTTCAAAGAGCGGTGTCCTGCGACAGTATTAGGATGCAACCACACTGATCGACGCGGAATCCGCTAAGCTGATTGAATGCAGCTGCCCTATTTGCACCGGCTCGGCGAATGAGGTTACTTAGGTACATAATATAAAATCTCTGGGGTCACTGCATTCCATTAGCGTTCAGTTCCCGCGAAATCAGCTGATCGGCTTGCGCGTCGATAAGTGTGGTTTCACCCTTAGCATAGCACCATTGCATGGTGAAAGAGAAAATTTATCCCTTCCGCCGAGCCGCCATCCACATTGACGGACAGTCCACTTTACTCTTCATTATTCTGTGTCATATCACTTCTTCGGAAATAAAAGATTAATAATAAAATATGTCTTTATTAAGAGTTATAAAAAGTGCTATCAACATGTAAAAATGCAAAAAAACAGTGTGCGCGTCTTAAGGTTCACATTCGTCTGCTCAGTTCCGGGGTTGGGAATTATTAAAAATACGTCCTTCTTGAACACTGTTTATTGCGAACTGAAGTTGATTCCTACAAACATTTCGTTATAAGGCTCATCGGTGGCTATGCGTAGGTACTTATTCACACATTGATACAAAATAGCCGTAATAGGCGCAACATACCGCCACCCTAAAAACGAAGTTTTTAACTATACAATTCAAAATGACAAGCCTTATACTTAGTACATATTTATCATCAAATTTCTTATTAAGGACTTGCTTAATTTACTACTTGAAACTATACAGAAGTACGAGTGAAATTAAAACAACAAAATTGCATGCATTATTTCCAACAAAACATCTCACTCGAATCATTCACTAACATATTTATTCAAACTACCAACCATCAACATGAAATATCATATTGCACACTAATGGACATCAATAGGCCTTTGCAAAACTACGTATTGAAAAAAATGAGCTCGGAACAAGTAAACAACATAAAGGAGCTATCACACTTGTATGAACATATTTTACTAGGTTATAAATTCTCACAATTATTTGCCTTTGACAAAATAAAATATGTTTACAATTTAACACTACTTGACAATTTTTCACTTTTTGACACTATGCGCTTTTGACACTTTACACTTTTTGCCACTTTTTATACCTTTTTTATTCTACTCGGTATTAACTGGAAGTTCACACAATTTTAACACAGTAAGCTTATTTATTTTATCACAAGTCATTTCATGACATATATTTTCTCTCCGACTATCTTTTACTCTTAGGATTTTCTTGACTTGGGTACGTGTCTAAATTTTTTATTTTACTTTTTCTTTCTATAGCTTTCTCTTGCTTTAAATTACCAATTTTGCCTTTGAACTTCTTATTTCATACTATTCCCCAATCTTCTAAACTTGTGCTTAATTCTTCTGTTGTGATAACGTTGCTTTGTTTCTCATCTTTATATTTTTTAAATCTAACAAATCTTTTGTAGTAGCTTATAGATTTTTATCAATCGAAAATAATTCTTTAAATTGGGTAAGTATTATCTTCTTTTCACTTTCTTGTTTAATATTTTTTGTGTTTACATTAATCTCTTTTTTCTTTTCCAGGTTTACATCTTTATCTTCGACTTCGGCGCATTTCTATTTCTTCCTGTTTTAACCACACGGGCTCTTCCCACCAAAGTTTATTTTCCTTTAAGCTGTGTCTAATCTTTAACAATTTTACTTTCATTTCAGATTCCAGAGTTTCATCTAAGGTAATACGTTTCAGCCATAAACTTTGCAGCAGTAACTTTTGCAGGAAGCAACGCAGGTGTTAACCAGCCAAGTGGATCGAAGATGTGATGTATCTCTGCTAAAATGCTTCTTTTAGAGATTCTTACTCTTGTTGTCTCGCTTGAGTCTTTAATTACAGCGTGATAGGGTAGATAAACTGATGGCTTCTTTATTTCATTCTCTTGTACTTCTTTTATATGTTGTAACTCATTATATGCTTCCATTACCTTGTTGTATTCCTTTCTCAGTTTATCATTCCTTTCTAAACGTCTTTCCATTTGCTGTAATCTCTTTCTTTGCTTTTTCTCTTGTATTCCCCTTTATTGTTCTTGGTGGTCCTATTTTCAAGGGTAACTTTACTATATATCTTCCATATTTGTTTCTTTGACAAGTCTCTTCGATTTTTTCACATAATTCTTCTTCTTTAGTTAGTTTCTTAGTTTCATTGCTGTTTATTTTCCACAACTTCTTAAGTTTATCTTCTTCATCGATTTGATGGTGCATTACTTTCATTTCTTCTTCTGGAGTGTAGCTCTGAATTTGACCGAAAAGGATCCACCCCAGGATTGTTTCTTGAGCACATGGGGTGCCTGGCGGTCCCTTGACGTAATTGTTTCTTAGAATTTGAGCATACACTCCTACGCCCAACAGTATATCTATCCTCCCTGGTTGGTTGAAACTAGGATCTGCCAAGGTGAGGTTAGCCAAATGAGGCCAGGCGTGTAATTGATATTCGAACGACTTGCTTGGGAGCGTCGAGGTCCAGCGTGTTGGCATGACATATGCCTTCACGGGAAGTAGGAACTTGTCATCGTATCTTGACAGAAGTTGTAATTGTACCATATGCTGAACTTCTGCTTGGGTGTCTCCTACTCCAGCAATAATTCCTCGCGCTATTGTCTTCTTCATTCTTAGTAGTTGCGTCGCCCTTTCCGTTATAAAGCTTGCTTGGGACCCTTGATCTATTAGGGCGCGCAATATAATCGTTCGACTGTCACCATCTCTTACAGGTATCAACGCTGTCGCTTGTAAAGTTGTGGACTTCATCTTTGTCTTATGTGAAGATATAATAGTTTTCACTTCCATGAGTTCGCCTTCTTCCTCTTCTGCATTCTGCTGACGTACTTGATGGAGTAGCGTGTGGTGGCGTCTTTTACATTCTTTACATCGCACCCTTATTCCACAACTCCTAGCAGAATGACCCGGAACCAAGCAGTTAAAACATAAGTTCTTCTCTTTTGCTATTTTGCTTCTATCTTCAGTACTGAGCGTAGTAAATTCTTTGCAGTGGCATACTTTATGTTCTTCTTTATAAACAACACAAGTTTTTAGCTGGAGCTGGTTCTGATACATGAAACACTTTTTCCTCTTTAGGTTTACTCTCTTTTGTTACAGGTGCAGATGACGACGTGATCAACTCCAACGTGCGAAATTTAGCTTCTAGAAAGTTCTTCAATTCTTGCCAGGTAGGTAACTTTTCAGAATCTGGGTTGTAGATGTCATATTCCCAATGCTTTTGTGTGTCTAGATCGAGTTTCTGCGTAACCATATAAATGATGATCGGATCCCACGACTCTGTAGATACTTTTAGATTTTGAAGACTGTTGAGGCATTCCGCAGTTGTGTCTACCAAGTTCTTAATCTGGGCTGCCATCGGCGTGGTAAGTTTCTTCAAATTAAAAAATCTTTTCAAAAGAGAGTTCATAATTAGGCGCTTATTTCCATATCGCTGTTTCAGTATTTCCCCATGCCTGTTCATAGTTGTTTTCTGTGACCTTTATGTGCTTTAACAGGTTTTCCGCTTCTCCAGCTATTCTCGTCTTCAAATAGTGCAGCTTTTGAACCTTTGTCAATGCAGTGTTTTGATGTATGAGCGTTGTGAACAAATCATTGAAGGTTGGCCATTCTTCATATTGACCGGCAAATGTTGGAAGTTTAATCCAGGGTAGCTTTACTTGTGGGACTGTAACTTGTTCAGCTAAGTGCGTTTCCTTCGATTGTATAAATGTCATCAATATATCCTTCAAATCACCAATAGTGCACAAGTATACTTCTTCGACTAAGTTGTATTCATCGTTAACAAAATATGGCATTTCTTCTCGATCATCCTTGGGTACAACTTTAACGAGTGCAAGATGATATGATTTGAATGATTGCCAGTCTTCTTCAATGGAGTTCAGCCGCGCTTGGATGTATCCCTTCGTAAGACGTTGTCGGGGGCATTTCCTCAAATTGATTTGTGCTTTAGTTAACACATTAGCCTTTTCTTCCAATAAACTTAATAATTCTTCTTTTGAAAAACTCATCTTCAATCTTCAAAAATTAATAAAGTTAATTTCAAAATAATATGTAAAGTGCAATGTGTTGGCTCCTTTATAATATTTCTTAGTGAGGAATGCAGTCCGCTATTGTTCTCTTATCTTCGGTCGTTGCAGGTAAATCTTCTACAATCCGGCTCGATGTCGACCATATGTGCGCGTCTTAAGGTTCACATTCGTCTGCTCAGTTCCGGGTTGGGAATTATTAAAAATACGTCCTTCTTGAACACTGTTTATTGCGAACTGAAGTTGATTCCTACAAACATTTCGTTATAAGGCTCATCGGTGGCTATGCGTAGGTACTTGTCCAATTTGTGTATCAAATTTGTTTAGTTTCGAATGTTCTGTATTTTTGTTCTGTGTTTATTCAAGTCTTATGACGCTAGGCTCTGTCTACCCCGTCTGGGATAATAGACGTAATATTGTATCGTATATTTGTATCTAAAATCATTTGCATTCCGTTTCACCTATAAAAATTGAAGTAATTTTAGTTCCGAATTATGCCACTAGATGGCGATATCCAAAGTTGAAACGCGGTATGGTTTGTCGTTTGCTAATCTATAAGAAAAGAGATTTCGCCATCAATAAATGAGTTCTGCAGTAGTGTGTGTTTGATTTACGTGTGACGTGCAGTGGTAGTGACAGTGACATCTGGTGCCGAAACCCGGGAGAAAAGGACATTTGGACTTGGTAAAATCGTGAGTAATAGTGATATGGAAAAGAACTTAGTGCAATAAACTGTGAATCTTGGACTTGTAAAATTTTCGTGAATTGTGTTCGGAACTTGTAAAAATTTCGTGAAGTGTAAAAGACTTAGAAAAATTTCGAGTAAAAAACACTTAGAAAAATTTTGAGTGAAAAACAATTAGAAAAATTTCGTGTGATTTTGGATTTGTGAAATTTTAAGAGACTTTAAGAACTTATAAAATTTCCGATCAAACTGGAGTTAGAAAATTTTCGATCAATTTGGACTTAGCAAATTTCAACAAAATAGGACAATTAGGACATAGAAAAATTTTGAAGTTATTTTGGACATAGTTTCTGGTGATAGAGAGTTGCTTAATAAGACATCATGGAGGCATATTTATTGAAACAAGAGGATATGTTTGAGCGTTTATTCAAGGCGTATACCAACTATAAGAAGACCCCAAAGGAGCGAATAACTCCTTCCTATATTGAATCAAGATTGGAGAATTTGGAGAAATTATCAGGAAATTTTGAGAATGTTCACTTCCAGTTGGTGTCAATTGTTAATAAGGAGGACAGAAACAGTATAGAATATTTTAGTAAGGATGTCTATGGAAGGTTTGAGGAAACATATACAGAGTACAAGTCCAAAATGAAAGAGGATGTGAAAAAACTGAGTGCGCCGCCCCCGCCGGCTGGAAAATCCGGCTCTGACTCTGCAGCAGCAGCGGGAAGCTCCATGGTGAAATGTGAAGCGAAATTGCCTCAAATCCAACTACCAAAATTTGCAGGATCGTACGAGGAGTGGCAATCGTTCTACGATATGTTCAGATCTTTGATACATAAAAATACTAATTTGAGTCCAGTACAGAAACTTCACTACCTAAAAAGCAGTTTGTCCAGGAGAGCCTGAAGTTTTATTGAAAAATCTGCCAACAACTGAAACCAATTATGAGGAGGCATGGAAGCAGCTGACCAGGCGCTATAATAATAAAAGATTTAATACTAACGAAATTTTGAAGCGTCTATTTGGTCAAAAGCAGATTGTCAACGAGTCCGCCACATCCATCAAACAGTTGTTGGACATAACGTCATCATGCTTAAAATCTTTAAATAATATCGAGATAAAAACCGAGACATGGGACCCAATGATCAATTATTTGGTATTATCGAAACTTGACACTGAATCGAGAAAGTTGTGGAGGCAAAAAGTTAGTCAAGAAGACTCGGAAGGTTTACCGACGTGGAAGCAATTAATAGCTTTTTTGGAGGCGAGATTTCGCGCGCTGGAGATGATTGGAGAAAGGCAGTACAAACCTAATTCCAACGTAGCCTCTAATAAGGCAAACCCAAAGAAGGCTTTCCACGCCACCCTTCAAGATAAAGAGGAGAGGAAGAAAATACCATGTGTAATGTGTCCCAATCAACATTTATTATATTTGTGCCCGCAATTCCAAAGCCAGTCTCCTCAAGAGAGATCAGATTTTGTACAAGCCAAGAGACTGTGCTTTAATTGTTTTTCGTCGACACATTCCGTAAAGAATTGTAGACTACCCACTACTTGCCGTCGTTGTGGCCGCCGCCACCACACGCTACTGCATTTTGAGAGGAGTGAGAGTAATGAGCCAGCCCCTGCTACTACCACACCCAATGTGAATCCTGCGCCCGCGGAGCCCCAATCGAGTACCAGTAGCGAAAGGAGAGTTGCTGCTCATTTTGTCAAAAAGAGAGAGTGTGAGGCTTTATTGGCTACAGCCAGAGTTAAGGCTGTTGCACATAAAGGCTCGAAAATATTACGTGCATTAATTGACCCAGGGTCGGAAGCCTCGTTTGTCACCGAGGCAACCGTTCAATCTTTAGGATTAAAACGAGTTCCTGTGAATGGTCTGATTTCCGGTGTAGGTGATAGAGAAACGAGAACGAACAGTAGGGTTTTGTTAAGGTTGGATTCCCTCCATAACCCCAAGTTTTCTATTCAGGTAGAGGCTTTTGTTTTGAGTACCCTAACGTCGTTCCTTCCTGCGAATAAGACTGTGATTAAAGATTGGACAGAAATTGAGAATCTTGACCTTGCGGATCCCTATTTTGGTTTTCCAGGAAGTATTGATCTGATTCTGGGGGTCGAAGTTCATGGAGAAATCATTTTAAATGGCTTGCTGAAGCATCCTAATAATTGTGGACCAATTGCGCAAAATACGCAGTTCGGTTGGGTTTTGTCAGGCCGCATTGAGAATGATACTTCGTCGCCAAGTCGGAGAGTAATCAACCTACATATGAGAGTGAAAGAAGATGAATTACTACAGAAATTTTGGGAAATAGAGAGAGAGCCAGATGCTACATACAAGAAAATGACAGCTGAAGAAAAAAGATGTGAAGAAATTTACGAGAGAACTACAGAGAGAAATGAGGAAGGGCGCTATAAAGTTCGTCTGCCATTTAGAGAGCCAAATCCAGAGTGTTTATACGGCCAGTCGAATGTTGTAGCGCTTCGTCGGTTTAAGTCCTTAGAGAGAAAATTAATTAGAAATCCCTCGTTGTATGATGATTACAGGGCTGTCATGCAGGATTATATTGATCAAAACCACATGGTTGAAATTACAGAGTTAGAAGAGATAAACAAACGTGAAGTGGTTTATCTCCCTCACCATGCGGTTGTGAGGCAAGACAAAGAAACCACCAAAGTGCGCATCGTTTTTGATGCGTCGTGCAAAGGAATGAATAACGTCTCGCTGAATGACACACTATTGGTTGGTCCAAAACTGCAACAAGATTTGCGCCATATTCTAATGAGGTGGAGACGTCATCCATTCTGTGTGGTAGCTGATCTGGTACAAATGTATAGGCAGATTCTTGTCCATGATGACGATACAGATTATCAGAGAATTCTGTGGAGGTCCGATCCTAATAAACCTATCCAACATTATCGATTGTTACGACTTACCTTCGGAACGGCTTGCGCGCCATACTTAGCAGTGAAGTCGCTTCAGCAGTTGGCCAAGGATGAGTCAGCCAAGAACCCTCTAGCCGCAGGTATTACGCTAAAAGATTTTTATATGGATGATCTGTTGAGTGGGTCAGAGACTGAAGACGAGATTATTGTAATCTACGATCAAATGAATAAGTTGATGCCTGCTGGAGGATTCTGTCTGAGAAAGTGGTGTACTAACAGTGATAAGTTGTTGAAACATATAAAAAATGAGAATAAAGGATCGGAACCAACCTTGATTTTGAAAACAGATAATTCTGTTAAAATTTTAGGCATTTGCTGGAACAAGAACTCTGATAATTTTGAGTACACTTACCTGCTACCAGATGATGAAAAGCCTAATGAGATAGTTACCAAACGGAAAGTTTTGTCAGAGATTGCGCGATTGTATGATCCGTTAGGATGGATCTCCCCCGTGATCGTCACGGCTAAGATCTTCATCCAGAAGTTATGGAAATGTGGTTTAGAGTGGGATCAAGCCTTGACCCCAGAACTTTTAGCTGAGTGGAATGCGTTCAGAGAGGATTTACGAAACGTGAAAGATATCGTAATACCCCGTTGGTTGAGCTCGAGACGTGACGATTACGCGGAGTTGCATGTGTTTGCCGATGCATCTAAAGCTGCCTACGCTGCGGTTGTCTACCTAAAAATTAAGGATGCTTCGGGCAAAATCCACGTTACTTTAGTAACTTCTAAAACTAAAGTTGCGCCTGTTGAGAAGGAAATTTCTATACCGAGAATGGAGCTATGCGCCGCAGCTCTTGCCACTAAATTAATCTATGAAGTCTCGCAAATCATGGAGATTCCTAAAGCACACCTGTTTGCGTGGTCAGATTCGATGGTGGTACTTGCCTGGTTAAGAGGAGAACCAAGCCAGTGGACAACGTTTGTCAGCAACAGAGTGTCTGAAATCCTCACTATGTTGGATCGTGATCAGTGGAATCATGTGCGAACCGATCAAAACCCTGCGGATTGTGGATCGAGGGGAATGTCGAGTTTAAAACTTGAAGTCCCATAATTTGTGGTGGCATGGCGCGGATTTTCTGTACCACAATGAAACGTACTCTACCAACGAGACATATGAGACAAATGAGGAACAGAGACCCATTAAGACCTTAACTGCTATAGTAAAAAATAGAGAAGAATTCATTTGGATTAGATTTTCAAATTTACAGAGAGCTTTGAGAGTTTTGTCGTTATGCAAAAGAGTTATGAATTTAAAGTTACCGAAAGATCAAAGAGATATGAACAAAACAGTTACAAGGAAAGAAATGGATGAAGTGATGTACTTTTGTGTTAAAGAAACTCAGCTTTTGTATTTCGAAGAAGAGTTAAAAGCAGTTAAGGTCCCAAGGACACGTGTTAAAAAAGAGTCAGCTTCATACTCTTAGTCCATTTCTCGATGAGAAAGGAATTCTAAGAGTAGGAGGTCGTATTAACCATTCCGAGGAAGAGTTCAACAAGAAACATCCCATGATTATGCCTAGTGAAAGTCATTTCACTAAGCTTTTAGTCTTGGATGCTCATTCTCGGACGTTACACGGGGGTCCCCAAATTATGTTAAATTTTTTGAGATCGAAATTCTGGATAATTCGTGGTCGAGATCAAGTGAAGAAGTGCTACCGAGAGTGTATGACGTGTCTTCGTTATTCCCGGCAGAACAATAACCAATTTATGGGTCCAGTTGCCCAAGGCTAGAGTCACGCCGACTAGACCTTTTAAGAGTGCTGGAGTAGATTTTACTGGCCACATAAATCTTCGGTTTTCCCCTGGAAGAGGTTCTAAAGCTTATAAGGGCTATATATGTGTTTTCATATGTATGGCTACAAGAGCGATACACCTGGAAGCTGTGTCAGATCTATCAGCCAAAGGATTTATCGCTGCTTTTAGAAGATTTGTGTCCCGGAGAGGTTATTGTCAAGACTTATATAGTGATAACGGCACCAATTTTGTTGGTGCCGATAAAGAATTGAAGGAGATGTTTCAAAAGGCAACTTCCCAGCTTCCAATTGATATCCGTCAGTTGCTTTCGAAGGAAGGAACTACGTGGCACTTCATTCCTCCCCAGGCGCCAAATTTCGGAGGGCTCTGGGAGGCGGGAGTGCGTTCTACTAAATCCCACCTAAAGAGAGTTATCGGGGATTCAACTTTAACTTTCGAGGAGCTATCTACTGTATTGACACAGATAGAAGCATGTCTAAATTCGCGTCCGTTGTATAGTTTGAGTGATAATCCGAATGATCCTACACCGCTCACCCCCGGTCACTTTTTAGTAGGTGAGCCTCTTATAGTTATTCCGGATGCGGACCATTCAGAGGAACAAATCTCAGGGTGTCAGAGATGGAAGTTAACTCAAAAGATGGTAACAGATTTTTGGAAACGTTGGTCGGATGAGTATTTAGTAACTTTAAATCAGAGATATAAATGGTATACAAAAAAGTCTGAACCTGAGATTAATGACGTAGTTGTAATTAGAGATAATAATGTTCCACCATCAAAATGGCTTCTAGGTAAAATAATTGAGAAACATCCGGGCAAAGATAACATTACTAGAGTTGTAACTATTAAAACTAAAAATGGTATTTGTAAACGCCCATGTAATAAACTATGTTTCTTACCTAAAGATTGTGAAATTAACTAGTTGCCACTTAATTGTGATTCTTTTGTTATTGTTTTTCATTTAAAATCCGCCTTTCTTTCATTTTAAATTGAGTTAGCATGGTGGGCGGTTAGTGTTAAGTAAGGATAAGTGAGGTGATATTTATCTTTGTGTTTTCCTATTTTGTTTATGTTCTATTTAGTGAAAGAACAAGGTTCTTTGGTGGGCGGAATGTCCAATTTGTGTATCAAATTTGTTTAGTTTCGAATGTTCTGTATTTTTGTTCTGTGTTTATTCAAGTCTTATGACGCTAGGCTCTGTCTACCCCGTCTGGGATAATAGACGTAATATTGTATCGTATATTTGTATCTAAAATCATTTGCATTCCGTTTCACCTATAAAAATTGAAGTAATTTTAGTTCCGAATTATGCCACTAGATGGCGATATCCAAAGTTGAAACGCGGTATGGTTTGTCGTTCGCTAATCTATAAGAAAAGAGATTTCGCCATCAATAAATGAGTTCTGCAGTAGTGTGTGTTTGATTTACGTGTGACGTGCAGTGGTAGTGACAGTGACATGGATTCTCTCAACGTTAAGTTTGATGAGGAGAAGTACAAGTATATTATATGAGATGTATGTTCAATTCCGTCAGTTGTTTTATAACCGTCCTACAGACCCCTTGCTTGATCTATACAAATTTAAAGAAAAGGCGCCGTTATTTGTAATCGATTGTTCTAGACAGAACGAGAATTTAAAAAGCAGGTCCAGTTGATGTCCGATTGGAAATTGAAACCTCTCAAGATATACCGAATAACACCTGTGCCTATTGTTTAATAATTAATGACAGACTTATTGAATATAAGCCTTTAAGTAATATTGTCCGAAAACTATCTTAAGTTATTGTTTTATTAAGATTAGGAAAATATTTTTGCCCCTATTAAAACATGTTTGCTATCGTGGATGTTCAAGGTTTTAAAATCGACAACAACGTATTTATTGTAAAAGAAATTGCTGTCATATATGCCAATAAGTTAAATTTTTTTTTTAATATCACCACCGTTCCATTCTCGCAATCTCACTAGCGCTGAAAAACGAAACGTGTGTTGGATTTAGAGCAAAATCGAAAAGTACGGTGGGATGAAGGAATTTATACCATATACGAAGCACAAAAGTATTGTTCAAAATTATCTTAAAGATAAAACGCTCAAGTTTATTGTAAAGGTATTGAAAAAATGACTTGGATAAAAGACATGGGAGCAACAGGTGCAAATAATATTTATAATTTAGAAGTGATAAGGGTTGTCCCGTAATTTTAATAATTTATATAAAGCATATTCAACAAATAACAATGTATTTAGTTGTTCAAATCATCCATCAATATGTGCTGTTAAAAAATGTATTATGTTTAAGGAATTGGTGTATTGATAATAAAAAAAATGATTAGTATGTATTTCTGCATTTTATTTTGTCTCACCCATTTTTAAACTCAATAAATAGATGTAGTACGAAAACAATCTTTACGATTCTAGAGGCAGAATTTAATACAGACATCTTTATATACAGACATTTCCTAAAATTAGATATAAGATGAAAATCAAATTCATCGCATAAAAGGATAGTTTATAATTAGTGGGGTTAAACAAATAAAATTGGGGATCCTGGGGTCAACGATAGCGGACCGAGCGGAGCGCGAGGTCTTGGCTATGTTGATCCAAGGATCCCCAATTTTACCTACTGTGGGCGCTTGGGACGGGGTTCCCCACCGCCAATTTACCATCCCCTCGGCACGCCCGTCCTTAGGATTGGGGGTTATTTTTTTGAGGTTGGTTCACTTTCCTCTCGACACTGGCCTCCATGGCATCAGCACCCTCGGCCCCAGTTTGGCGTAGCACGAGTTGCCCGACGCTGGCCGTGAAGCCAAGTACCGCCGCGCGACAACGTGAGCCGCCACATCCACTCACCATCTGAAGGCAGGACGGGAGGGAGTGGTTCTCGCCACCAGCAGGACATTGGCCAGCAACCAA
>JAEMBS010000376.1:17500-25626 GCA_018467065.1 Ephestia elutella
GAATGAATGAAGGATGGATGAAGGATGTATGATGATGAAGGGGTGAGGTGGAAGGGTAAATGAGTGGGCGTGACTATGAAGTAGATGATGACATACTAATAGATTGACGGAGGGGATGTCGATGTCTTTATCTGATACCGGATGCCGGCACCGACACCCCCTCACCATTAGTAGTCCTAGAGAAAATATATGTTCCTATGGGAGTATTACTTAGGTTCCGTTGACTGATTTGAGTCTGGAGACGATGGCATAGACCATCTCGTCCAGCAACGTTGCCAGTTTGGGGGATTCTATAATCTCTGTCAGAGTTAAGGGGCTACCTCCCTTCTGGCACAGTGTGCTAAGTATTTTTCCCTTTGAGTATGGAAGATGGGGCAGTTTTAAGCAATTAAATGTGCTCCAAAGTCTTGCGGAGTGCTCCCATCGCACGGGCAGTGCTCAGTTTGGATGAGATTTTGAAACGGTAAGAGGTACTTTTTATGAAAGGAGTGGCCAGTTAGAAATTGGAGTGGGAGGTGAAATGATGTTTTTAATACGGTTCTAAATTTAGTTATTTGATCTATTTTGGGGAAAAAGGATCTCGTCACTGCGCCCTGATGGGCTTGGTTTGATATTCTTCCTGCCAAAGGTCCAAGGTTCGTGCTCTTGCCGCGCGTTTGGCATAGGACAGCGGGAAAACATTTATCTCCGACGCGGACTTCTTCCTGGCCGCCTCCCCCTTCGCTAGGAAGGTCCGGCCAGCTCGTTCCCCGCTATCCCCACGTGCGCCTTTGTCCACACAAATTTTACTGTCCTGTTGGACCTCTGGAGGGTGAGCAGATGATGGTGGATACTATTAACTAATGGGTCCGTATTACTCCTGTCTTTTAATGCCTTTAAAGCCGAAAGGAGTCGGTGAAGATGGTGGCCGACGGGTGGTCGTGTCCTAAGAACCATTCTGTGGCTTTCTTGATGGCATACAGCTCGCAGATGAAGACTGAAGGGCAGTCCGGCACAGCTTAAACTTCCGGAACCACCGCAGCCCGCCCCTTCTTGCATGATCACACAGAGAGGCCCCCGACTCGCCTCGTCTCCAATTTGCTGCCATCGGTAAAGATGTTGGGCGCATCCGGGTCCAGGAGACAGCGAGTCAGTCCTCCTCCTGCGTGATGGCCTCTTTATACTCCACCGTTATGCGCTCTGCCGGATGGAGCAGGTCCCTAACTCCAACCCTTCTGTACAGGACCGATGTCATGGGGGGAGAAGCTCCTCCACCCTTCCGGTAGTTTTGGTTAGATAAAGGCTGCGTACTTCGTCAATCACCAGGTGCATAGGGGGAACTGCGCGCTAGGGCGTCTGCCGCTACAGTCGAGATTGTGCGGAAGCCCCCTGATCGCCCTAATGGCGAAGTGCTCCTCTGGAACGAGCGAAGGGGCCCTTCGCACGCTCTGATATTTTGTGGCAGTGCCCCAGATCCCCGCAGCATACGTAATAATTGGGGTAATGACCCGTCTATATTGTATCGATGTTCTCGGGGCAAAATGCCCCACGTCGGTCTCCACAAATCGTGGCATAAACTTTTGTATATTTTTGTTGCCTTTTGGATGATGTATTTTGAGTGCGGAATGAAGCTAAGTCTCTTATCTATAATTATACCTTAGGAGTTTAAATTGGTCTGAGTGGGGGATTCTCGTTTGGTTAATTGAGATTTCGGCATTATTGGTTTGAGGGGTGAAAAAGAAATAAGAATGAGTCTTTTTCTGGACCAAAAGGTATGGAGAGGCTTGACTCGTTCGCCCCAAGAGTGTGGATTTGGTTAGAGGCAACCCTCTGTAATTCTCTCTACCTCCTCGCGTGTTGGGCCCCTCAACGACGAGCAACACATCGTCAGCAAAAGCTTGGATGTGTTGCCCGCCCCGTCAGGTAGGGGCAACGCGAGGAGCTTCATCCAGAATTATATTCCAGAAAACGGGGCCGCAAGCCGACCCCTGGACTACATCCCTTGGACATCACCTTCGACGCGGTGAAGTGTTTGGCGTGGTCCAAGGTGACGGTCCTCTCTCGAAACATAACTCTGTATGACGCCGAAGATGTTGTTAGGGCGCACTTTATGTGTCTCCAGACGCTGGAAGAGCGCTGGCCACCACGCGTTGTCTAAGGCCGCCTTGATGTCCAGCGACACCGCGACTACTTG
Organism: Ephestia elutella; assembly: GCA_018467065.1. Lineage (NCBI taxonomy): Eukaryota > Metazoa > Arthropoda > Insecta > Lepidoptera > Pyralidae > Ephestia > Ephestia elutella. The sequence goes on from JAEMBS010000376.1 coordinate 19,674, forward strand.
ATTTTTCCTTGCTTTGGCGTCCCTGACCATGCCCAGAGGCCGTCTCACTGAGGAGCGTCCGTAGTGGACACACCCTGCTCCCTAAATCCAAACTGTTTCTCATAGACATACTACCTTCACACGCTGCCTTGTATGTTATTCTTTTTACCAATAGCTTCTTCTTAGGACCTTGCCCAGCACGGGGATCAGCCCAATGGGCCTGTATGAACTGAGTTGGTCCATATCTGTTTTCCCCGGCTTTGGGAGGATCCTGACGACCGCTTTTTTCCATGCCTTCGGGAAGTACTCCAAGGCCAGGCATCCCTGTTGTATATCCCAGTGAAAAACTCGGGATATACATCAAATGCCTGGCTACAGATATCCGATGTAAGATGGTCACAACCTGGGAGCTTTTTTGTGGCCAATGTGCAAGAGGCACTCCCGCACCTCCTCCACCGCGAACGGGAGGTCATCTCCGCACATTGGGCCGGTCCTTCATTTTTGTTCGCAGCTCTCGATGTTGCTCTGTCGAGTCTGGTGTACATCTTCCGGATAAAAGTGATCGAGTAGCGCCGAGGAGCCGTGTTTGTGCTGTTGTCTGTAAATGAGTCGTTAATTTTTTTGAGTGTTTGAGGGGGCCTCCCTGATTGACCCATTCTTTAATAATTCTATTCGTGACCGTCCACACGTCTTCTTTTCCCTGCAGCTTCTCGCATAAGAACTGCTTAAAATGCGCCGTGGACTGCTCCGAGATGGCTTTGAGCATATTTTTTGTTTGGCCAGTACCTCTATAGTTCGCTATAGTTTCCGACAGCAGTCTCTTTGCCTTTTTTAATTTATGTAGTAGCCTGTGAAACTTGATGCACTCTCTTTTGTGATTTTCTAAGGTGTCCGACCACCAGGGATTAGCGTATGCCGGCTTGTGTTTAGGACGGAGGATTTGGTCTGTGAACTTTTTGTATGGCTGAGGTTAATTTGTCAACTACCCGGTCAAAGGTCTCTTTCCGAGAGTGTTGTGGTTTCTGTTCGAGCTACTAAGTTTCCTATTGCTGTTTGGAATTTGGAGCGAAGAAGTCGAGCCAGTCGAAGCGTTCTGTGTGGAATATCGGAATGTGGTCCTGGATTTGGCTTTGTCGGGTCGCTGGTGTAGATTCAGTGGTTAGGTTAGGTTAGGTTAGGTTAGGTTAGGTTAGGTTAGGTTAGGTTAGGTTAGGTTAGGTTAGGTTAGGTTTTTTTTTTTTTTTTTTTTTTTTTTTTTTTAAGCAAGTCCCCTCTGCGGTAAACTTGAGTCTTTATCCCCTCGCATGGTGGCGAAGGCCCTTGTTATCGCATTTTGTTGTCTACTATTTCGTTGTATTAATATATAAATTTTTTGTTCGTGTATTTCTTACTAATTTATCTTCATTGTCTTATTTCTTATCTAAATATTTTATAATTCAAGTTTTCTTTACTATAATGTTTTCTTCATTCGTCAAATTTAGCTTATATATATCATTTTTATATCCAGTTTTTTCACTATTTATCTATTATTCATTGATTTACTTATTGTGCTTTCTGATTTGTTTCATTTTATTTCTATTTATCTGTTTTTACTTTATTTTACTTTATTTTCTACATTCTATATCGCTTTCCTTTCTTCACTTGATCTCTTTCTTTGTTTCTCTCAAGTTACTACTTTGTGTATTTTCTGTTTCTGCTGAACATTTGTGTGCTGAGGATTATGTATCTTTGGATAAAATTATTCGCCGATACATGATTTTGCACATGGGTTTGAAAACTCTTACTTTGCTGGGTATGCCACAGCAAGCTTTTATTATTGTGCAATTAATGCCTACTGAGTATTCATTATTTACTTCAATATTACTGCAGTGGCATTCCAGCAATACACTATTAACAATATGAGACCCTTGATCTGGCTAGGGCCTCCCACGTTTGCCTGACCTGGCACACGGAGCTGAATGCGTTGTGACTGCTCACTTCTTTCTTCTCCGCGCGGCAGTTCAGGCATGACGGGGTAGTTCCTGCCTGCCAGTCCGAGCATGCTGTCCTGAGGTGCTCCCCTCCACAGTGGCTGCACCTTTCCACTTTTTGGCTGCAAAACCTCCTTCCGTGGCCGTAGCCCAGGCACATAGAACATTGGACCAACGGAGAATGGTCATCTGCATGGATGTTCTGCATGTCCATGCGCACTGAGCCGGCCTCCACAACGGCCTTCCACAATTTTGGTGGCACACTTGCTACCACATGTTGTTGCAATTCGTTCCTTGCCTTTTTCCTAAATTTAATTTCTATATTTTTATCTTGTTCCTCTAGGTTCCTAAAAAGTTTTTGTTTTGCGTCAAAATTTTGTTTACAATTTCTTCATTTGAATGTTTCTTAAGTATATTTTTAAAGACCAAAAGGGGATTTTTGTTTACTATTTCTTCTGCTTGCAATTCATTTGTTTTATCGATTCTTCCTTTTTAGTTTCTTCCTTTCTTCTTCCGTTTTGCAGCCAATTATCACTTTCCCATTCTTCGCCTTTCGCACCTTCTCTACCTTTATCCAGTCATCACCCTCACCCGCGATCTCCGTGACTTGATTCAGGATTTCCTCACCCGTGTGCATGCCATCCTTGTGCGTGACTATGACTGAATGCAGAGTCTCCTGCCTCATCGGGGGCGTGGGAGATGCTGCCCGGAGACGACGCTGGCATAGGAGGCCTTTGCCATCGTCTCCCCCTGTTCATGCAGCATCTCCCTGAGCTCTTCAGTCAGCACTTTGGTTCGCTCAACGTGTGAGGCTGTGGCCGCAGCCTTCTCCATCAGCACCCTCTGTTCCTCCATCATTTGGTGGAGCTCCTTCATTTTCAAGCTGTGCTCCTGGAGCAGCTTGGTTTGCTCCTCCAGGCGCACAGCAAGGGTAACTCCCTCATGAGCCGGGCTGATGGAGAAGGTACGGTCAGTCATTCCCTCCTCTCGCCACTGTCCTGCCTTTTCTCCTCCCTCAATTTGTGATTGCGACTCTACCAATTCGTAGAGCCGCTTAATCACCCAATCCAGACCCGCTTTCAGCGTGCCCTTTAGATTGCGCGATTCTTCCAAACACTCGATGGCGTAGGTTTTCCAGTACAAGGCCACCTCTAATTTGTTCTTATGCGGAGGTGGCGTGGGTGGTGTGAACTCTTCATCCTTTTTGTTTTTAGTCGAAGGCGGGACCTTTGTTTTTGTGGCAGTGGTACTAGTACTGCTAGTGCCACTGGTTTTTGGAAGAGTTTGCCCAGGTTTGTATGTCAGTTTGACAGTGCCAGTCCCGCTTCATTGAAGGGTCTGGTTTTCCCACTGTCGATGTCCCTGGAGAGCTCTCAGCGGGGGGCCACTCTCCCCCGCTTCGTCTTACATTTGTTGTACTTTTTTGTACGTCTTCCGTAGTTTCCTTGGGTTTGGGACAAGGGGATCTCGTGATCATCATCTTGACTCTAGCTACCGACTAATAAATTTGTTTTTAAAATAAGATTTGTAAAAGTTGTAAAATTTATTATGATTTTGTAATTATATTATTAATTTAACTTAAGAGGGGACCTGTTAGTCAAAATTATTATTATAATTAATTTGGTAGCGGCTTCCGTCTCCTATACCCTACAACCAGTGTATATTATAGGAGCAAGGAAGTCTCGTCAATTTGTCCTAATATTGTGTCTGCATGTAAAAGGTGCTGACACTGTCCTTATATCTAACTTATTTTCTAATTGATCCCAAGTTTCGAAAAATTTTGTATTTTTCAGAACGTCGTCTGTGAAGAAAATATATGAAAAGGCTAACTCGAAATTGTTTTTTAGATTTAAATCGTCCAGAAAATTTTTTGGATCGTGCCCCGGTAGGCAACGATTACCAAGAAAAATTAATTTAGGTTTATACTCCAACAAGAGTATGTTAATGTAACTATTTTTCCTTTAGTATGTCCACTAGATGGCGCCGAACGAACTTGCTACTCGCTATGGAGACGGAAAGAATTATTTTACCCCTATAGCAGGAATATGGGCGGGTGGGCGGAGCAATTTTTTTTCAAAATTTTTGTCCCGGATTTGGACGGGAGTGGTGTCCAAAAGGTACGCGGCTCGTCTGGGGCAGTGCAGATATACAGCAGTCGATGCTATATGCCTGGGAATTTCGGGAATTTTTTGGAAAAAGTGGGAATTTTAGGGAAAATTGCCAAAATTTCAGCGGTCCTGCGCCGGATTTGCCCGAAATTCACAACGGGGGTGCAGACCGAGTGCCCGCACCGTTATTCGTACTAATATGGACAGGTGTCAATACAAAATTTTGGAAAAAAGGGTGATTTTTGATATGTAAAAAGCCGAAGAATTAATTAATTTTTTCCGGAGAAAGTATATGAAAATTTTGTCATGTTTTTTCGCAGAATGCGTTTGTTTTACGAGCCAAGCAGTCAGTAAAATTTTTGACAACACACGTCTATGGGATCAACGGTTAGGTTAGGTTAGGTTAGGTTAGGTTAGGTTAGGTTAGGTTAGGTTAGGTTAGGTTAGGTTAGGTTAGGTTAGGTTAGGTTAGGTTAGGTTAGGTTAGGTTAGGTTAGATTAGGTTAGGTTAGGTTAGGTTAGGTTAGGTTAGGTTAGGTTAGGTTAGGTTAGGTTAGGTTAGGTTAGGTTAGGTTAGGTTAGGTTAGGTTAGGTTAGGTTAGGTTAGGTTAGGTTAGGTTAGGTTAGGTTAGGTTAGGTTAGGTTAGGTTAGGTTAGGTTAGGTTAGGTTAGGTTAGGTTAGGTTAGGTTAGGTTAGGTTAGGTTAGGTTAGGTTAGGTTAGGTTAGGTTAGGTTAGGTTAGGTTAGGTTAGGTTAGGTTAGGTTAGGTTAGGTTAGGTTAGGTGAGGTTAGGTTAGGTTAGGTTAGGTTAGGTTAGGTTAGGTTAGGTTAGGTTAGGTTAGGTTAGGTTAGGTTAGGTTAGGTTAGGTTAGGTTAGGTGAGGTTGGGTTAGGTTAGGTTAGGTTAGGTTAGGTTAGGTTAGGTTAGGTTAGGTTAGGTTAGGTTAGGTTAGGTTAGGTTAGGTTAGGTTAGGTTAGGTTAGGTTAGGTTAGGTTAGGTTAGGTTAGGTTAGGTTAGGTTAGGTTAGGTTAGGTTAGGTTAGGTTAGTTTAGGTTAGGTTAGGTTAGGTTAGGTTAGGTTAGGTTAGGTTAGGTTAGGTTAGGTTAGGTTAGGTTAGGTTAGGTTAGGTTAGGTTAGGTTAGGTTAGGTTAGGTTAGGTTAGGTTAGGTTAGGTTAGGTTAGGTTAGGTTAGGTTAGGTTAGGTTAGGTTAGGTTAGGTTAGGTTAGGTTAGGTTAGGTTAGGTTAGGTTAGGTTAGGTTAGGATAGGTTAGGTTAGGTTAGGTTAGGTTAGGTTAGGTTAGGTTAGGTTAGGTTAGGTTAGGTTAGGTTAGGTTAGGTTAGGTTAGGTTAGGTTAGGTTAGGTTAAGTCGCGTGCGACTTATCATAGGTTACCCTGAATTAGGATACGTTAGGATATGAAAAGATAGGTTATGTTCGTTTAGGTTAGCTTAGGTTAAATGCGATGTTAGGATAGGTTAATTGACGTTAGGTTTTAGGTGAGGTTAGGTTTTTCTGTGGTGGCAAGATTTTCAAAAGTTTGTATGAGGTTGAATGGAGTAATGTTATTTTTGTTGCAAAAGTTAAGGTAAATGTCTCTGCTATTGTGGAAAATTGGACATTCTGTGAGTACATGCTTGCTAGTCTGGATGGAAGTGCTGTCGCATGGACAGAGGTCATCGGAGATAATATTGAACCTCTTGAGGTAAGCTTTGTAGTATCCATGTCCCGTGAGGATTTGGGTCAGGCCGAAGGAGGGAGAGCGACCCTCTCACTGGCCTTGGATATATCGTTTATATGTGGGAAATAATTTTTTGTGACAGCACCCTGCGGTGCCGTCTCGTATTCCCTCTGCCACCCGTCAAGAGTCGTCCTGCCTAGCCAGGCGCTTGGCAAGT
>JAEMBS010000377.1:0-25615 GCA_018467065.1 Ephestia elutella
TATGTACGCAGCTCACCCATCAGGCCTTCGGCCTCAGCCCCTCTGCTGGTTTGAGATGAAATGAGAAGGTCATTTATGTATACGAAGGGCTAGGGCCTTCGGCCTTGTCACTCTCTCTGCTCACGAGATGGAGCTCGACCTTCGGCCAAGCACAAGTTGTCAGTCGTGTTTTTTATTTTTTAATAATTAGCTTGTTATTTAATTTATTTCCCAAATAATAACCAATTGTCTAATTTGAAAATTCCGTTTGTTTAGACACCAGGTTATCGATTCTGCAAACGTTGTCATAATCGTGTCTCAATGGTGGATCAATGGTACTGTTTTATACTCAGTTTTTGTCTATAGTAAAAAGCACTAAGCACTATTGAAAAACCATTGTGACTCGATTATGGCATAACCTTAGCCGGGACACCCAGGACAAATTAAAATGAATACAAGTCCCTGGAAGACAACGATTTAAATCTTTGCTGGAAGAGATCCCTTCATGAGATAAGTTGCCATTTCTGTGTTCATAAACAAGTTTCATTATTTCATAATTTATTTTTCTGTAGAAAATATTTCTTATTTTGATTTTTCCATTACTTTGTAAATTTAAATTATTGAACAATTATTATGTAAAGTAAAAACGTGCGTGGTTTATTTCTTCCAGTTATAAATATTAATGATTTGTATGTTTTGCGCTACTATGCACGGGGCGTGCCGATTTCGTTATAATGCAAATTAGAAATATTGAAATGTGTGGTTTGCACCACACATACCGATAGTACTTTAAGTATTTAAACTTCTACGACCTTGATAACAGGGGACCGGCCAAGGTATGAGAATTGTTAAAAATATGTAATTTTTATGATAGAATACATATAATTAAACACATTTTTGCGACTTTTTCATCACGAGTTTATTCTCCTGAGTAAATTTATTACAGTTCAAACTTTATGGGAAAGTCCATTTTCTGCGCGTGACGTCATATGAATGCACGTTTAGTTAGGGCGTTTTGGTATCGTCCAAATATCGCTTAAAAATATGAAATGTTTTTTGCTATATCTTGAGAAATACTTTGGTGATTGATGTAATTCTTTTACAGATGATTCTATTATTGTGAGATATTTCAAAGAAGCATCAAAAAAAAAGTTGTCCGACCAAGCTTACATAAATTTAGATAATTCTTAACCATTTTACTTTGCCTTTTCTACCTTAATCTAAAACGGATCACCCACGTGACTTAATAGCACGGAGGAGCCTATAAAAAAGCTCATATGGTGATCCTCCCGAATCTTGCGCGATGCTCTCTTTGGCAGCCTCCCCAGTATCTATAAAAATCATAAAAAGACATGGTAAGATTGTTTACATAATAGGACAATTATGAAAAAATGGACTTGAAAATTTTATAAACAGTAATTTATTTCTCTCTGGGCTTGGGGTGAGTTTATAATATTCTTTTATCTTCATAATATCTTAGTTTCAAACATAACCCTTTACCTATACTAATCGGTTGCATTGCAACCAGTAGAAATTGTATCATAATACGAATAAATTTTACTTGTTTCTTAGATATTGTGGTGGACAACTGTGCCATCTGCCGTAACCACATCATGGATCTTTGCATAGAATGCCAGGCGAACCAAGCCTCGGCTACGAGTGAGGAGTGCACAGTTGCTTGGGGAGTTTGTAATGTAAGATTTTTTTTAATTTAACTATATATTTTTGTGTACATTTTTTTAGGCTTTACACCATTTCAGTGCAGCTTTGCTAGCATCTTGAACCATAAAAAACCTCTTTACATGCTTTTAAGTGAATACATTTTTAGGAACTAGAAAACAATTCAATTCTTAATAACATCATAAATCTGAAAGTATGTGTTATGGATTTTATTGAAGTAAGCATAAATACAGTAATCACTGTAGGAAATGCAATTAATGACATTCACACAAGCGCAACCTCCTTCGCTAAAAGCTTATGAAATGAGTAGGTATAGGGTAGACCGGGGACAATTGTACCATTTTGCCTTTGGCGCTGAATTGCTAGTTGTTTTAATATTTATTAAATAGAGTTAATACTCAACGATACCTATGTTAGTTAGCTAGAGGGTAGAACCATTCTTATGGCTATAGAAACAGTATAAACATATTATTTTTTTATTTTAATAGAATTGGGAAATTGGTACAATTGTACCTCATTACGGGGTAAATTGTACCAAAGTTTTGAGGAAATAAAACACTGTTTTTAAGCAAAGAAATGTATTTCTGAATATGACCTTAACTCGGCGGTACAAACTTTATTGTAACTAGTAGTTCGCCGCGAACTTAGACCTCGCGATTATTACTCGCGTTTTTATTGATTTACTCGTACGTATGTATGTATGTATGATTGAAGAGTGCTGATGAGCAGGGTAAAATCACAGTTAAAGAAATAGTATAATTTACAATATAAAAAAAATTGGAAGACCTCTTAATAGCCCAGGCGCTAAAATAGTATCAATCAATCATCCAAATATATAAAATCTTGTGACTGACTGAGCTGACTGACTTACAGACAATGCACAGCTGAAAACTACTGGGCATACGAAGCTGAAATCATTATTTAACTGTAACACGACTTGTATTTTCTTTTATGTAAATTATACATATAAATTATTTTTACCAAACGACTAACGAGACGAACGACCAAACCAAACAAACAAACAACAATATAAATAAGAACGTTTTTTCAACAACCCTCAAAGTCTTTCCGGGTGGTCATAAAAAAAATACCCTAAACCTAACTTCTTCTCCGCTCTCATATTGTTTCCGGGTGGTTATAAAAAAAAACCTGAACCTAACTTCTTTTCCGCCCTCAGTCTTTCTGGGTGGTCATAAAAAAAAATAACCTAAACCTAACTTCTTCTCCGCCCTCAAAGTCTTTCCGGGTGGTTATAAAAAAAACCTGAACCTAACTTCTTTTCCGCCCTCAGTCTTTCTGGGTGGTCATAAAAAAAAATAACCTGAACCTAACTTCTTTTACGCCCTCAAAGTCTTTCCGGGTGGTCATAAAAAAAAATAACCTGAACCTAACTTCTTTTCCGCCCTCAAAGTCTTTTCGGGTGGTCATAAAAAATAACCTAAACCTAACTTCTTCTTCACCCTCAAAGTCTTTTGGGTGGTCATAAAAATAACCTGTACCTAACTTCTTTTCCGCCCTCAAAGTCTTTTCCAAAGGTGGTAAAAAAAAAATAACCCGAACCCAACTTATAATCTGCCCTCAAGTCCTTCCAGGTGGTCATAAAAAAAATAACCTGAACCCAACTTATTTTCTGTCCTCAAGTCTTTCCGGGTAGTCATAAAAAAATAACCTGAACCTAACTTACAGCTCAGATCGTTTGGAGACAAACTTTCTTTTTTTTATAAAAAAAAAAATAATAGTTTATTTACTCCACAACAAATGGCCTTGGACTACATTACATAGGTATGTGATAAACATTAATTAAATTTAATACCATAAAAGCACAGTATCGTTGTGAAGATCTGGTGCCCGCGCTAGGTATCAAAGATCCTGTGTTGCAGGTTACCGGAGGTCTCCCACCCGGTGTGACACAATAAAAGGTATTAGCATGTTGATATCATGTCACAATACGATTTGTGAGTTAATTTACAAATAAAAGACGAGTAATGACTTCTGTACCTAACCCTACGATAAAAATCTTGGGATCAGTAAGTTTAAACTTGAAACTTCATATCTTCTAGTTTTGGTAAATAATTGACCGAGCGAGCGAAGCGAGCGAAGGTCTCTAAATCGAGTTGGGGGCGAAACACATTGTTTGTATGTATGTATGTATGTATGCATGTATGTATGTGAGAACTGAACTGGAGGAAGAATTGAGCAGGTTACGATGGGATATTGTAGGATTATGTGAAGTCCGAAGAGAGGGGGAGGACACCATGATCCTCAAATCCGGAAACCTGCTCTATTTCCGGGAGGGCGACCAACTGTCCCAGGGTGGTGTCGGGTTTATCGTCCACAGGTCCCTCGTCAACAACGTGGTCCAATTCGAGAGTGTTTCGGCGAGGGTAGCGTACCTTGTACTCAGAATCACCAAACGGTATTCGTTGAAGGTAATACAAGTATACGCACCGCCCTCATATCGCTCCGACGACGAGTCTACTATGTCGTCTACGACGACTATGTATGAGGATATTTCTAGAGCCATACATAGCTCCCAGGCCCACTATACCGTTGTGATGGGGGACTTTAACGCGAAACTGGGCAAACGAAGCGATGATGAGCTGAGAGTGGGGAATTTTGGATATGGAACGAGGAATGCACGTGGTCATCTGCTGGCCGGCTTTATGGAGAAGGAGGGCCTCTTTATGATGAACTCCTTCTTCATAAAGCCAAAACAGCGAAAGTGGACATGGTTGCATCCTAATGGCGTTACAAAAAATGAGATTGACTTCATCTTGTCGACGAAGAGGCACATATTCAATGATGTCTCTGTGATCAATGCCGTAAAAATAGGAAGCGATCACCGATTGGTAAGAGGCACATTGAATCTTAGAATAAAACTCGAAAGGTGTCGACTGATGAAGTCTACGCTCCGACCAGCGCCTATCCAGCTCCAAAACCCCGAGAGCTTTCAGCTCGAGTTGCAGAATCGCTTCGAATGCCTGGAGACTGCGAAAATCTGGACGATTATAATGACAGGTTTGTGCAAATTGTCCAAACAGCTGGGTCTAAGGCCTTCAAAACCCGCTGTTCAAAAGGAACCAAAAAGATCTCGGACCTCACCAACAAACTCATGGAAGAAAGACGAAACTTGGTTCTGCAGTCCTCTAACGATGCTGCTCAGTATCGACGTCTAAACAGACAGATCTCCAGAGTCCCTAACGCGCGATTTACGCCAATTCAATACTGACCGTATTGAAGAGGCGATTAAGCGAAATAAGGGCTCAAAAGTGTTTGCAAGGGATCTGTCTGTTGGTCAAAGCCAACTGACCAAGCTGAAGACTGAGGATGGCAGAATCATTTCGTCGAAGCCAGAGCTGTTGGAAGAGGTTGAGAAGTTCTACGGACAATTATACACCAGCGTACGCGCACCTGTCAGTAATCTGGCCAAAGATCCAAGAGCCAGATTGACCCGACACTACACCGAAGATATCCCGGACGTCAGCCTATACGAGATTAGAATGGCTCTCAAACAGTTAAAAAACAATAAGGCACCGGGTGATGATGGAATCACGGCTGAGCTTCTGAAAGCAGGTGGAACACCGGTGTTAAAAGCTCTTCAGAAGCTATTCGATTCCGTCATACTCGAGGGACAAACGCCTACGGCATGGCACAGAAGTGTGGTGGTACTTTTCTTCAAAAAAGGCGACAAAACCTTATTGAAGAATTATAGGCCTATCTCACTTCTGAGCCATGTCTACAAACTGTTTTCGAGAGTCATTACGAATCGTCTCGCTCGCAGAGTTCGACGACTTCCAGCCTCCCGAACAAGCCGGTTTCCGAAAAGGCTTTAGTACCGTAGACCACTTACATACGCTGCGGCAGATTATACAGAAGACTGAGGAGTATAATCAGCCCTTATGCTTGGCGTTTGTGGACTACGAGAAAGCCTTCGATTCGATCGAGACCTGGGCTGTGCTACAGTCTCTCCAACGGTGCCAAATTGACTATCGATATATCGAAGCGCTGAAGTGTTTGTACGAAAACGCCACCATGTCGGTCCGTCTCCAGGATCAAGGCTCGAAACCTATCCAGTTGAAGCGAGGGGTGAGACAGGGAGACGTTATATCTCCGAAACTGTTCACCGCCGCCCTGGAAGATGTCTTCAAGCTTCTGGACTGGAGCGGACTCGGTATCAATATCAACGGCGAGTACCTCACTCACCTTCGATTCGCTGACGATATCGTAGTCATGGCTGAGACCTTGGAAGATCTAGGCACAATGCTCGATGGCCTCTGTAGAGCCTCTCAACAAGTGGGTCTAAAAATGAACATGGATAAGACGAAAATCATGTCTAATATCCGTGTCGCACCCACTCCTCTAAAGGTTGGAGACTCTACACTCGAAGTTGTTGACAATTACGTATACCTGGGACAAACAGTTCAGTTAGGTAAGTCCAACTTCGAGAAAGAGGTCAACCGTCGAATCCAACTCGGCTGGGCAGCGTTCGGGAAGCTTCGCGATATCTTCTCGTCCAAAATACCGCAGTGTCTCCAAGACTAAGGTCTTTGACCAGTGTGTGTTGCCAGTAATGACATACGGAACAGAGACGTGGTCGCTTACTATGGGCCTCATAAGAAGACTCAAGGTCACCCAAAGGGCGATGGAGCGCGCTATGCTCGGAGTTTCCCTGCGTGATCGAATCAGAAATGAGGAGATCCGTAGGAGAACTAAAGTAACCGATATAGCCCGCAGAATCGCCAAACTTAAGTGGCAGTGGGCGGGGCACATAGCTCGCAGAACAGATAGCCGTTGGGGCAGAAAAGTTCTCGAGTGGCGACCACGAACCGGAAAACGTAGTGTTGGCAGGCCTCCCACTCGGTGGACCGACGACCTGGTGAAGGTCGCGGGATGCGCATGGATGCGGGCAGCGCAGGACCGGTCGTTATGGAAATCCTTGGGGGAGGCCTTTGTCCAGCAGTGGACGTCTTTCGGCTGAGAGAGATGTATGTATGTATGTATGTTTGTACCGCGATAACTGCCGAACCGATGGTCCAATTTTGATGAAATTTGGTAAGCATGTAGGAAATATCAATAGAATTTTCAAGTTCGTTGGGCATCAAAATCGGTTCAGTAGTTTTTGAAATATTAATAAAAACGTCCGCGATTATCTAGCAAACGAAACCATAGCGTGTTCTAACTTTGGATAACGCCATCTAGATTTTATTTAGGGAACTGAATTATGTTAGAAAAATCGAAATCAGAGTATATCAATAAAAACGCGAGTAATAATCGCGAGGTCTAAGTTCGCGGCGAACTACTAGTATTTATCAAACGATGTATTTGCCATAAGATATTTTGTCTAACGTTGTTTTACCAATTGAAAATTTAGTTAAATAATTTGTTAAAATGATAATTTCAAAAAAAACAATGTTTGTCTAGTAATTAGTTTGTAAAATGATTACTTTTTTAAATGGATGAGTTTGTCAAAGCATATGATTTTCAAATGTATAGTTTTATAAGCGTTGTTTATAAAATGATTGTTTTTTAAATAATAATTTGTAATATGAGGGTCCTTACAAATCATCTACAAGTCTACAACCGCTGCTTAGATCTGATTTCGACTTTTCTAACTAATTCAGTTCCCTAAGTAAAATGTAGATGGCGCTATCCAAAGTTAGAACACGCTATGGTTTCGTTTGCTACGTAATCGCGGACATTTTTATTAATATTTCAAAAACTATTGAACCGATTTTGATGCCCAACGAACTTAAAAATTCTATTGATATTTCCTACATGCCTACCAAATTTCATCAAAATCGGACCATCGGTTGGGCAGTTATCGCGGTACAAACATACATACATACATACATACATACATACATACATACATACAAACAATGTGTTTCGCCCCCAACTCGATTTAGAGACCTTCGCTCGCTTCGCTCGCTCGGTCAACTAAAATTAAAAGACAAAAAATTTCACACAACTAACTGAAATAACTTTCGTTAACTTGAAAAACATAAAACATATTTTTTTCATCTCTAGCAACAAATTCTATAATAAGGACTTTAAAACATGGTTAATTAACACATGTAACAATTGTCCCCTTTGGTACAACTATCCCCTGGTACAATAATCAGAAACTGACTAATATTTTTCCTTATACTAGTCGTTCGCTGCGAACGTAGACCTCGCGACTATTAAAATACAATATTTATTTTCACAAAAAATTAAATATCTCAAAAACGGCTGGACCGATTTTGATGCCCAACGAACTTGAAAATTCTATTGATATTTCCTACATGCCTACCAAATTTCATCAAAATCGGACCATCGGTTCGGCAGTTATCGCGGTACAAACATACATACATACATACATACATACATACATACATACAAACAATGTGTTTCGCCCCCAACTCGATTTAGAGACCTTCGCTCGCTTCGCTCGCTCGGTCAATAACTAGCAAATACTAGTAGTTCGCCGCGAACTTAGACCTCGCGATTATTACTCGCGTTTTTATTGATATACTCTGATTTCGACTTTTCTAACATAATTCAGTTCCCTAAATAAAATCTAGATGGCGTTATCCAAAGTTAGAACACGCTATGGTTTCGTTTGCTACATAATCGCGGACATTTTTATTAAAATTTCAAAAACTACTGAACCGATTTTGATGCCCAACGAACTTGAAAATTCTATTGATATTTCCTACATGCCTACCAAATTTCATCAAAATTGGACCATCGGTTCGGCAGTTATCGCGGTACAAACATACATACATACATACATACATACATACATACATACATACAAACAATGTGTTTCGCCCCCAACTCGATTTAGAGACCTTCGCTCGCTTCGCTCACTCGGTCAATTAGCTTGTTTTATTTTTAGGTGGCAACCAACATCAGCAACACGTGATTGGGGAAACATACAGCGCTGTAGTTCCCTCCTCCGTGGCTGTAGTGCAAGTTCCAATGACCTTGTCCTCGTCCTTGGACCCACTTTATTATAAGGAAAGAGAATTTGATCATGCCAATCAGTCTTGCCACAGATAATATAATACCCTAGTACCAGATACACGACGTCATACAACGAAAACACGTCGCCATGTAGAGCCAATCGCGAGAGTCTATTTTAACTAGTAGTTCGCCGCGAACTTAGACCTCGCGATTATTACTCGCGTTTTTATTGTTATACTCTGATTTCGACTTTTCTATCATAATTCAGTTCCCTAAATAAAATCTAGATGGCGTTATCCAAAGTTAGAACACGCTATGGTTTCGTTTGCTAGATAATCGCGGACGTTTTTATTAATATTTCAAAAACTACTAAACCGATTTTGATGCCCAACGAACTTGAAAATTCTATTGATATTTCCTACATGCCTACCAAATTTCATCAAAATCGGACCATCGGTTCGGCAGTTATCGCGGTACAAACATACATACATACATACATACATACATACATACATACATACAAACAATGTGTTTCGCCCCCAACTCGATTTAGAGACCTTCGCTCGCTTCGCTCGCTCGGTCAATAAACAGAACCAACCGCTAGGGGCAGCACTGAGTTAGGTTCTGACGGACCGAGCGGAAGCATGCCGCTGGGGCGCTTGATGAACACTCTAAACGCTTTGCATCATATCAATAGATGGCGTTCTGCTAAATCGGAAAGCACCTTATTGCATCATATCAATAGATGGCGTTCCGCTTAATTGCAAAATTATTTTGAGATTTTTTTTAGCCGCTGTCAGTCTGTTCTGTTTGATTTTATTTTGTCTATGTGTCTTTTGCCAGCTTCGTTGGCAAAATCATCGTTTGGCTGAGAGATGGAGCACTATCAACCGACAATGTCAAATATTTCAAATAGTATTAATTCTCTGTACCTACAACGTCGCGTCGTGGTGTGGTCGTGGTGGTCGTACGAGACCTTCCTGCGGGGTTACAGACGGGGTGGAGAGGAGATACTCGCCTCGCGGCGTTAGCGGGTGGTGAATCGGGGAAGGATACACGCCCTCTCCGCCAACACGTCTGTACCTCGCACCTCGCACCTCACGCTTACGCAAAATTGCGTACACCTGTGTACACTTTTGTACACAGGTACACGACCGGTAAACGCCCTGATGATCGGCCTCGTGAACTCGATCGGATTGGACTCATACTCACTAGTAGTTCGCCGCGAACTTAGACCTCGCGATTATTACTCGCGTTTTTATTGATATATGTACTCTGATTTCGACTTTTCTAACATAATTCAGTTTCCTAAATAAAATCTAGATGGCGTTATCCAAAGTTAGAACACGCTATGGTTTCGTTTGCTAGATAATCGCGGACGTTTTTATTAATATTTCAAAAACTACTGAACCGATTTTGATGCCCAACGAACTTGAAAATTCTATTGATATTTCCTACATGCCTACCAAATTTCATCAAAATCGGACCATCGGTTCGGCAGTTATCGCGGTACAAACATACATACATACATACATACATACATACATACATACATACATACATACATACAAACAATGTGTTTCGCCCCCAACTCGATTTAGAGACCTTCGCTCGCTTCGCTCGCTCGGTCAATTATAATCAAAATATAAATATTCCGACAGAATACAAGACAGGCGATATGACGAATCGGTGCAAATTATATTTTGTAAACTATAATCTCATACCTTTTCAAATTTTTGACCCGAATAAATAAATAGGAAGATTTACATAATTAAACGGTCTTATGGGGTCAATTGTACCACGGGGACAGTTGTACCGGTACAACCATACCCAAGAAATTGTAACAATTGTCCCCACAAGGTCATTTTGACAACAAAGGTAAATTACTTGTGAATACGAGCACTATATGACACAAAAACTATTAAAATGCATTGTCGTCAATTATACTAAGCGTTTAAACTATCACCAAGTAAAAAATACAGCTTAGATTTTCTGATATAACTAAAAATATTACATCAAAAAACTTACTTTTGATGTGCAGAAATTTCTCCTCGCCGCGACACTCGCCCGCTTCGTGCCACGTTCGTGCGAGACTGGCGGTTGAGAGGCCCGCGTTCGGAGGCGCGCTTGATTCAGTCACACAACAGTACGACCAATGATATACTATATAAACAAGAGGCAGATATGTTATAGGCGCGCGCGCTGTGAAGACTCGAATACGACCCAATTGGAACGTCTTGTAATCAGTCTGCGCCCAGCGCCTCGTCGAGCGTACCGCGTCGTAAGTTCCTGTGTCCTTACCAAAATATATTAAAAATTCCATCGTGTGTGTTTCGAAAGTGTACCAATTATGATTCTAAAGTAAACAAAGTACAAGGGATCTCTTATCACATGTGTGTATGCAAAAATAGTTTGATTGTTTAGTATATTTTCAATTATTTTTCCAAATAATCTAATCACTGACGCCATGTTCAGACAAAGAAAGAGAGATTCTAGTTTTGACGTGAGAGCGACAAGGATGCGTGCGCTGCGGACATAGATTAGTTAGTGCAGAATCGAATACTGATGGTGACTTCAATGCCTAAAATAATAATGTTCAGTTGTTTTTTATTATTGTTCGTTATTATAATAGCTATCTAATGTGTGTAATGGACTAATTTAATAAACATTAAAATAGTTTCACTGAATTCGATTTTCTACTATTATAATACATTATACTGATAATTGAGGATTACTATTGTTTTTCTTTTTATCAATTAGGTTTCCGAGTTTTTTCCGACACTGAATTGTTAAATATTTCAATATATATGATTATTTTTATAAGATGTTTTATTTCTTACCCATGTACTTTCTTTTCAAATAAGTGTCCTCTCTACAACAAAAAATGTTACTCTATGCATAAGAAACATTTGACGAGGAATCATTGAAAACTATTGCTATCTCTTTCATTCGCATGCTCTTTTGTATCTTTTGTCTTACTTATCAGTAAAACTTGTCGATGTGTGTAGTTTTGGATTGCTCGGAACAGACCTAAAACGCAAATTACTATGAACGTAACATATCTGTATTATAATATATCATTGAGTACGACGCTTAGTTTAGAAGATATTTGCGATGGTTCAATCGTCCCCTGGTACAATTGAGACACCTGGTACAATCTTTCTTCTTTCAATAATAACAGGTGTGAAAAAATTTCATCATTATTTGTTTGGAATTAAATTTAAAATAGTGACAGATTGTCAAGCCTTCAGAATGACACTACAAAAGAGAGATTTAACACCAAGAGTGGCAAGGTGGGTACTTTTTCTTGATCAGTATGATTATGAGATTGAGCATAGACCTGGTAGCAGAATGCAGCATACTGATGCCCTAAGTAGAAATCCTTTTACTGGAGTGGTAGTAAATTTACATGACGAGATTAAGAGAGCACAGGATCTGGACGAAGGATTAAAAAGCTATTAAGATGATTTTACAAGAAAAACCTTATGAAGACTACATTTTGGAGAGTGGATTACTGTATAAAGGTATGGAAAGGCAATTAGTTATTCCTAAAAGCATGGAGATTGAGATTATTAGAAGAGTTCATGAACGAGGGCACTTTTCAAAGAAGAAGATGATGGATCTGATTGGTAAAGATTATTATATTAAAAATTTAAATAAAAAAGATAGAGGAATTTCTAGTAACTTGTATACCATGTCTGCTAGCTACGCGGAAAGAGGGGCGGCAGGAAGGATTTCTGAATTCTATTGATAAGTATGATTTGCCTCTTCATACTCTGCATTGTGATCATATTGGACCTTTAACGCAGACTAAGAAGCAGTATAATTATATCCTCACAGTGGTGGATGGATTTTCAAAATTTGTATGGATTTTTCCTACTAAAGGTACCACCACATCAGAGACCTTGAACAAACTACGGATCCACCAACAGACCTTTGGTAACCCATCACGTATAATCACGGACAGAGGGACGTCGTTCACTAGTAATGATTTTAAGGAATATTGTGAGATTGAAAATATACAGCATGTGGTGATTACGACTGGAGTTCCACGGAGTAATGGTCAAGTCGAAAGGATACATCGAGTAATAATATCAGTACTTACCAAACTATGTATTTCAGATCAGTCACAGTGGTATAGACACGTCAGCAGATTGCAACGCGCATTGAATAGCACATTCCAGAGAAGCATCAGTATGTCACCATTTGAGCTACTGATGGGAACAAAAATGAGAACTAACGATGATATTGAGCTCTATGAGATGTTGGAACAAGAGAGGATAGAGAACTATATGCAGGAAAGAGATAATTTGCGGCGTGTTGCCAAGGAACATATTGGGAAATTACAGGAAGAGAATTCTAAAAATTTTAACAGAAAAAGGAAAGAAAGTAATAAGTATAAAGAAGGAGATAGAGTTGCAATTAAAAGAACACAGTTTGGTACCGGATTGAAGTTAAAAGAGAAATTTTTAGGGCCTTACATGGTGACTAAGGTGAAAAGAAACGATAGATATGATGTCTGTAAAATAGATGAGTCTAGAGAAGGACCTAACAAGACATCCACATCTGCAGATTATATGAAGCCATGGCCAGAGTTCTTGGAAGGCCTGGGAGAGTAGCGTCCGCCGGTACCTGGGGTATGCATTAGACCTATGACTGTGGGTTTGTTTAGGAATATTTAATATTCCTTCATGTTTAAATTCCTAAACTTGTAAAAGTATGTAAAACTTATATTTTATTTTAGAGAGAATGTCTCAAGTGGTGCTATGTCATCAATTTTCTTTCTGTGTTTGTGGTATACTATATAGAATTAACCGACGCTTAAAGACTTGTTCGTAGGACTAACACAGGAAAGCCCATCCTGTTATCTGTTTTTGCTAACATTTTGCTATGTTGTTAACCATGTTGTATATGAACATTATGTTCATTTTGTTTTATTATTACGTGGGAATCATTACTTTTAAGAAATATCTTAGTAACGTTTATTTCAGAAACCTTACTTAGAGAGAATATGTTTTTCTATGTTTGTTTTCTTTAAATTAATATTTCTCTGGATATGTTTATTATCTCAAGTTAAAAAATGTCTTTTGTAATGTTTAATTTATTAAACTTTATTTAAGGGATAAGTCTCATGTGTCAAACATTAGCGTTTTCGTTTAAGTTAATATTTTTGTATAAGTTTAACTGTACTTAGGTACTGAGTTGATAAGTTCTCATTTTTGTATAAATTTAACTATACTTGGTATGTAGAAGAGTGTGGCTGAGGGCATCCACATGCAGGACGGCCGAATGTGGGGTGGCAACATTGAGTGAGAGAGATAGAAAGCTAGTGTATTATTGTGTATGAAAGAGACGGAAGAAGTGACAGTAAGAAAGGGATGCGTTAGTAAGTTAGAGGGAGAGAGAGGAGAGTATTAGAAGATGGAGGATTGTGGGTGAAGTTAAGACAGAAAGAAAGAAGACGTGTAATAATTTTAAAGACGATAGAATAGATTTGCTGAGTTGTAACGAAGATAGAAAATAAAAAAGAAGTTTTGGAACCCACGAGCATTTCATTTAGAAAATATCACCACATTAATGTATTGATCTCGATGATGAACTCATGGACTGAATTACCCTATTGTTTGACTCATAATCAGAGATCGGATATTCCAGTACATATTTACCTAAACTTCGAGGAGTACGTAACATGAGTTGATGATTAACCTAAAAAGTAAAATATTAATTTTCGATATCTTTAACAAATAACTGAACTGAATAATGATATTTAGTTTTTTCTTTTTATTTTATTCCACTTTTTTAATTTGACACAATTTTAGTACAGAACTCTAAAAAGTAGAATAATATTGTTCAAATCAATAATTTCAATAAAAATTCATGATTTTTAAATCCCGATGTTAAAAAATTATTAGAGGTGGTATTATCCACTCATGTTACGTACTCCTCGGAGTTTAGGTAAACTATGTAGCTACTGGAATATCAGATCTCTGCTCATAATGGAGAGTGTTGTCCAAGACTTTAACAAGTACCTCTGCGTGTGTTTGAAAAACCGAAATTGACTCCTTTAAAATGTTAGTACATTTTTTCACACATTTCCCGCCAATTTTAGCGAAAACACCTCGGATTTCACGTCATCACTTATGCAACTAATGCTATTAGTTTGTCAATAAAGTGTGATTTTTATAAATTGAATAGACATCAGTAAAAATAAAGACATCAATAAAGTAGTTCAGTAGCATCTTCAAATAAATCCTTTTTCCATCATATCTATTTCAATATATTCCACTATATAGTGAGGAAGTGTTGGAAATTTTGAAGATTTGACGAGTATTGTCAAATCTTCAAAAATTTCCAATACTTCCTTCCAATTTAATCTACTACTACGTTTCATATTTCATCTGTATCATCGAAAAATGGAAAGGTATTTTCCGTTTGTATAGTCCATTCTCCTACTTGCTTAAAGTCATGGGCAACACCTATTATCTAGTCTGTCACAGAATCTTATGACATAGGTAGACTTGAACACGATGGCCTCTCATCATTAGATATAAGGACTCTCCGTCCAATTTTTGCCTTGTGCCATTTTTTATTGCTTTATAATTAGAACGTAAATAATTTTAAACATTGCTTTATACTTAGTACGTAAATGATAATAATGGGACACGTTAATTTAATAGCGGTACTATTGTACTCGTAAAGACAGATATACATATTTTGAACAGTTGTTATTTAATGTTCCATATTTTAATTATTGACTCTTGAATGTACTTAAATAGTATTATTTTTCTACTGAACTGTTTTAAACTAGACAAAATACCTATATTACTTCAATCAAGCTCAATTATGTTATTTAACAATAATAATGTCGTACCGCGTCCAGTTATATAAAGAAACTTGTCAAGATGTCGCGACTGCCTATTTTCTGTGATATAATAAATTTAGTACCTAATTTTTTACCGCATCATGGCAGAAGTTTTTTCATATTTCTGGTTACGTGATATTTGTATTCTGATACTGGATGACCGTTGAGATAATGTTCCTTTCCCCAAAAAGTTCTTCCCCTGCTTCAAAAAAATGTCCCATTTTCAAAAGACGTCCTGTCAACTAATAATCTATTATATATATGCGTTTTGTTTTTGCAAATTCATGCAATATACTTATAATAAAAACTCTGCCAGTACCAATACTGACGGTACTGCCGGTCCCAAGCCCGGAAAAAAGAGGAGGGATGGAGAAGGGCACAACATGTTAAAAATAAAACTGATTAATAACTCCAGTACAGAAGAATACCGGATCGCTTACTTCACGACGATCTCGGCATGGATTCAAAGCTTTAATTTTCAAAATAATCATATATAATAATATTAACTAAACTATTTGGCAACATGAAACGTGGTACCATAACTAGGTCACCCGCCTTATAGTCCCCGACCTCGCACCTTGCTATTTTTATTTATTACCGAAAATAAAGGAAAACTTCGAGGAAAACGTTTTATGGACGCCGAGGAAGCAAGTGGCTTTTTCAGTGGCGTTTTCAGTGGTTCCATCGGATGCAGAGATGTATTGACGTGATATGACACTATTTCGAAAATATGTATTAAAAGGAATAACTTGCTAGTGTGCTCAGTTTTTGATTTTTCTAAGAACTGTCAGTGAACAGCACCGCACTCGTTAGATCCCCCAAATGGCGCTGTTCATGCGATGTGAAGAGACGCGTTGATGAGCAGTGGACTGAAGAGTGGGGGGATTCTTGACTTAGGACTGTATAGGCTTGAGTTTCAAGATAACGCTAAGAAACAGGATAAGTAAAAAATAAAACACTTTTCTTCATAGAAACCAGCAGGAGGCGACGTGGAGAGAGAGAGGAGCCAGGCACTACTAGGCGAGGATTTCTTCCAGGGCTTCTTTCTTCCTTGTATTTCTTGCTTAGCACTGTAACCCGCGATCGAACGAACTGGCGCGGCCTTGTAATGTTCGCGCTTTTCTACGAATTGCCTGGCAGTACCTCGTCCCGCGCTCCCCCGCGCACCTCTAAACTTTATTTCTTCAAAAGCAATACTTAAAACTAATATTTACATCATAAAACTTATACTAATGATTAAGTCTTACTCTAGAGCTACCTATTTACAGTATTTTCCAAGTGCTAGGAACGCTAGTTTTCCTGGGAAATGCGTCGGAAAATCCCCACTATAAATATACACGGGTAGGCGCGCCTCCCCCGCACCCCAGCCCGAGAGGGGTCATTTAAATACTCGGACACAAGGTGTCGCATTTCTCAGTCTGTGTCTGGCGTTCCTAGTGTTTACTTATCATAAAAATCTATGTGTATGACCTAGTAAGACCTAAAACTATGTGAAAAAGTAAGTATGTAAACTTAAATGTGTTTGTGTAAAAATATGCAAACCTCAACATTAGTACTTTGACATGAAACCTAAGTATTTCTATCATGTCTTATTCTTTATAAATGAAACAACAAAAATATCAATCTTTATTCAGTAAATAGAGGCTTACATACACATATATACAAACATAAAACAAAATACGAAAATTTAAATATACAAAACGTATTTCACACATAACTATCATCTACTCATTGATTCGTAAAGTTTTTATAAGAGATAATACTAACACTACACTGTTATCACTTATTGTCTTATCACTTATTTTGCACTGATTATTTACACATAATTTAAAGTCACTAATTGTCTGTTTATTTCACTGTCGTCGTGAACACTTCTCCCGCCGTCGCCGGAGGCATAGTTATCACGACGATTTTCCTCGTTGGCCTCTGGAGTACGTTGCCGCTGCTCAGCTGGATGTCCACGATGCGAACCTCGCCGTCCGCACCCGGGTAGACTCGTATAATTTTGCCATCGTGGCCACGTGTTCCTTATAGTCGCAGATGAGGGCGTAGTCTCCGACCTTCGGTAACATCAGCGTTGTGGGGCTCCCGCCGGCTTTGGAGTATAGGCATACTCCCGGACCCACCGGCGCCAGAAGACGTCTGCTAGTGCTTGTGCGCGCCTCCAGTGCTGCTTGGCTGTCAGGTCCCCCATGGTGAAGTGCCCAGGCGGTGGTACGTGGCAGTTTGGACCGATGAGGATGTAATCTTCAACGCCTCGGGCTCATCCGGCGTCACGGCGACATGTGTGAGTGGCCGCGAATTGACCGTGTTTTCGACTTCTATGAGCAGCGTGGCCAAGGTCTCGTGAAGGGCATCTCTCGTGCAGTGTTGTCTTGAGGGCTTCTTTGACGGCTCGTAATACGCTCCCACGCTCCACAAAGGAGCGGCGTAATTTATATCTGTAGATGCAAGCCATCCATGGGAGGTCCGATCCCAGAAAACGGATTGTCCTCTGTTTGAAAATGACAGTTCGAGTGTATCTATAACCTATCTCACGATTTTGACGTTTCTTTCGATTGGTGTTTTGATCCAAATTTCTAATCCTAAGAATTTCTCGGTTTTGCTGTTGAAATGGCCATGTCCATGCTCTCTAGCAGTGATAGTAGTGATCTCGTGTTGATTTCGAGTGATGAAGAAGATGCGCCGAGACGCTGTTCACGTAGGATGAGAAGATTGAACTACATGCAGAGTCTCGATGAGGCTGATTTCACTTTTAGATTTAGGTTATCTAAACCTGCAGTGCAATTATTATTAAATGAAATAATGCCTTTCATACGTGTAACCTCGTCAAGGTAAGTTAGGAGAAATGCCGTATTTACTATAAATTAAACAAGTCTATATGTGTAATTAATATGTATAAATATTAACAATTTATTAATTTAATTAAATTATTTGCAGAAACTATGGAGTCTCGCCGCTACATCAACTGTTGTTAACGTTACGCTTTTATGCGTTAGGCACAATGCTCATATCTGTGGCAGACTTTGTTGGAGTGTCCAAATCCACCGCAAGTAGAATAGTTAGGGACATATCATCAGCAATTGCCAGATTGTATGACAAATACATTTTTGTCCATCAAAATGGTGCGGAGAAATTTTACAGGATAGCTGGATTTCCTCGTGTTTTAGGTGCAATAGATTGCACCCATATTCGCATCCAATCACCATGTAACATTCTTTTTTATTTGTACTTTAATTGTATATTTTATTATTTGTTGTACAATAAATTTACTTAACTATTACTTATTTTTAGGTCATTTGATAGGTGAAGAGTTTCGAAATAGGAAAGGTTACTTTTCAATCAATGTGCAAGGAGTCTGTGATGCAGACTTGAGGCTGATGAACGTTGTGGCTCGGTGGCCAGGGTCTTCACATGATGCCACTATCTTCAATAACTCAATGCTAAGAGGTAAATTTCTGTAGTCAACAAAGTACCCTTACAGATACCTAGGTACTAGAAAACTGTAATTTGGACCACTACAAAGGTATTTTTATATTTTCTAGCTCAGTGTGATGCTGGTGAATTTGGGAACAGGTGGATGCTCGGAGACAGTGCCTATCCCAACAGACCTTATTTATTGACACCTCTTCTAAATCCATCTACAGCTGCTGACAATAGATACAATGAAGCCCATATTAAAACTAGAAATACTATTGAGCGGTAATAATTATACCTATGATAAGTTTTATGTCTGCCATATGTTTCGTTAATAAATAAACTAGGTTTAATTATACAATAATTTAATTATTTTATTTTAGGACATTTGGAGTTTGGAAACGGCGTTTCCCTGTTATTAGCCTAACTCTGCGTTTGTCGCTGCTGAACATTCATGCACTGATAATAGCTACAGCAGTCTTACACAATATTTGTAGGAATTTCAACCTTCAAGAAGTTCCTTCAGAAGTTGAGGTGCCAGAACTGCCGGCGGATAATGTTGAGGAAAGATGGCAAGAAGAGTTGGACATTACCCATAGAACAGACCTCATAAATAACTATTTCAGTTAGAAGGATTAATAAAACATTTTACCATACTTTTAAATGTGTTTATATTCAATATCTTGCATACCTTTTCAATAAAAAGATACATTATTATTATCTAACATACACAAAACTTAAAATAAAATGTAAAAATTAACTTAAGAATTGCTGCCTATGTACTGTCCTAATCACAAGTGAAGAAATACTTAAGGTTTAAAGATATTTATAGTCTTAAAAAAGACAAAAAATTACTTACATGAAAATACAATTAAAACAGTAGAATTTACAGTTCGTTCACATTAACATCACTGCACTCAGTTAATACATTCACAGTCACATAAGTAAATATTATAGCCACTATGTTCCTAATGTACATATTGTGTCATTTATATATCAATTTTAAAAGCTAATAATGTTCTATAATGTACTGCGCAAGTTTAATACTAGGAATACCTAAAATAATTTGGTAAAATATAAAAAATAAAAATAAACTAAAATATATAGGTACTTAAACTTTACTTTTCATGTTTTCTATTTCTAACCTAAGTCTTTCATTTTCTAATTTTAACTTTTCATTACTGAGAGCATAAAACTCCAGCTTCTCCTGTACACATTTTTTTTTAACACTAAAATACTCGGCTATGGCCAAGTCTTTTGCAACCCTGCTTGGATGGGGATCGGCTTGCCTTTTCAACTTCCCTGTAAAATAATAATCAGTGTAAATAAATATTGTAATATAAACTTCGTACTGAACATTTTTATGATTAAACTTTTGTTAGTGCTAAAATATCTCTATATAATTTAATATACATGATTAAAAAAATCTATGAAAAAATAACCAATATGTACCTGTTTTTGGGGTATTAAATAAAAGCTTTTTTGGTTTATGGACAGGAACCTCATCTTGCACCACAAACACCTCACACACCTCAGGCTCTGGAACCACACTGCCACCAATTTTTTCATCAGCGCTAGAACTGGGTTTTGGATCATAATATAAATTTATGATTTCTCCATTGACCCTAGCATCACTGTTACCATCACCTTCACCACTACCATAAGCTTCACCATCACCAGAGTCTATGTCTCTATCACCACCAAAGGGGACTTGAAACCCGCTGGCTGTGCTTCCCAGTAGACTGGTGACACGCTCCAATATCTCATCTGGAGGAATATATTCACCAGCTCCTCCACCAGTCTGTCAAACAAGAGATGAGGGTAATATTGTATTGTGAACAAGCTAATTATTTAAAAATAAAAAACATGACTGACAACTCACATAGCCTATGTCACTCGGAAGAATGCAAGGTAAAAAGTATAAAATAGTAAAAAATACAAGTCACACATGCAATTGGGAGCCTGCACCTTCACATCCATCTTGTGTGTGTGGACATGAACAACTTTAAGGTTACAAATACAATTACCTGTATGCTGTTCATTCTTATTTTTGTACTGCGTTTACGTGCATTCTTCTTTAAATTCTCCCACTTTAAACGCAGTTGTTGCGGTGTACGGCGACAAACTGTCGCCGAAGCATTGAACCGCACTGCTATACGATTCCATTCTTCCGTTTTTAATTTGTTATTGGAAGCGTTAGTAGCTTTGCTAGTTATTATTTTGCTAGCCTCTATGAGCTCCAGCAAAGCCTTGGTCTCATCTTTGGTAAGTGGCTTGCCCTTTACCTAAAACAAAATCGATTAATATAAGTTAGTCACAGAGTACTTTTGTATGTTAGTTCAACAGAATTTTAGAGGCGGGAAACGCTAAGCGTCACAACAAAGCTTCGCACGTTCCCGACGAAAAATATTAAAAAATGTACACAATTGACAACACTTACCACTTCTCTGGCTTCTGTGTCCAACTGTCCATTGCAAATTGAACTTGCAGCAAATTATAATAATGTTTATCAATTCTATCTAGCACTTTATAATAATGTTTATCAATTCTATCTAGCACTTCGACTTCGCGGCAAAGCAAGCAACAGTGAATTGATTGACTGACATTGACATGGATGATCTTTGCGTTACGTTCCATTCCGTCCATTTGTTGAATCGAAATGTAAAAAAAGAATTTAAAAAAACATGCACATTTGGCGTCTTATTGCATTTTTATATCATTAAAATAGTTTTTCATTTATTTTGTGAACTATTCAATGTTATTTTGCTTATCGAAATTATTCATATTTCCCTAAAAATATAATTGAGAAACATGCAATTTTTGCGCAAAACTGAACGTACAGGAGGGCAAAGGTCATTGTGGGCTATCCGGCCAAAAAAAAGATTGCGGGTTTCGACTTTTATTATTGAGACGGAGATTGGAGATCGATCCACGGATTGGGATCGATCTAAGATTGATTGAAATCTTTGGATTGGGATTAAATATTGGGTTCGGGCGTTAATGTAGGCACATCAGTCTTGAGCAAACAATTTCCTTTTTCATTGAAGAAGTCTCTCGTGAAATGTGAGTTGCAAATGGACTTGAGTTAATGCAAATCCCACAGCTTACACCCAATGTCGGCATCTGTAATTAATGAAGACACAAGCTTTATAATATTTCAGTGTGTGCAAATAATGAAATTCCGATGGTGTCTGTGACTTGACAGAATATTTTAAATACCACTAATACTCTTAATTACTTGCTTTTATCATTAAATCCGCCACTTGTTATATAAAGGGTACACATGCAGAAAAATACTGGGAATAGCTAATACTCTTTATCCTATCCACAGGGGCAGAGCTACAAGGGGTGTATTATAAACTGTAGTAAAGTATGATTAGCCATAGTTATGCCTAGACTGCATACTTAATCCGTGGTGATTTATTATATTTTCCATTGGAGTAGGCTAGGTACCAATAGAAAGTTCGCTGATTTTAAGTTACTGAAATGAACAATCGGCGAACTGAAGTGACAGATACCTAAAAATTGATTTCTTTATACATACATAAGTGCTGAGAGAATGGAGAAACATTGGAGAGGTGTATGCTCAACGGTGGGCAGTTATACGCTGAGGAAGAAGAGAAGGAAGACATAAGTGCTAATAAGATAAAAGTGATTTAGAGACCATTCATGTTAACTTACCGAGTAGGATCTAGTGGAAAGTAACTTAAAATCATGTTGGATTTTGAAAGTCTTCCTACACCACAAACTTCACACTGTTAACACAAGATTTAAAACAAAGTGAAATACATTTTCGCTTCACTTAACATTACAACAAATTCTTTTTAGGATATTGAAGTTTGTACAGGCCACCTTAAGAAAGTAACCATGTCATGTTCTTGAAGTAACCTTGTTGGTGATTCAACTGGTCTCATGATGATATTAGTTGAATCTGTAACAATAAATAAAAACAATTTTTACCAAAAAATGCTTTATTCACTATGTTCACACGAATACCAAATCAACATAAGATTTCATTTCATAGTGTATGAATCAGGCCAACTTTGATATCACCATTGGCTAAGTATAAGAAAATGATCCTAATTCAGCTTACATGATTAAATCCCACAAACAAATGTACTAAGAAATATAGCAAGTTATATAAAACTTTTTGTCAAAAAGAAATATTTCATACAAAAATACTGGTTTTTGTATCTTCTTATGATAATTAGGTAAAATAAAACTACAAGAATACTTACCAACTTTTCTTTTACATGTCATATGCATTGGAGTTCTAGATGTAGACGCTACCAGCATTATTTCTGAACTCACATTAGACGGAGGTACAACTGAAAAAATAAATATAATATTTTAGACATGGAATAAATTTTTTGTTGTTTTTAAATCATTAACATTATAGGGTGGTTTTGTTTCCATCTTATGTAGTATAAATTATTAAAGTTTTTTAACAAAAATTTCATTTTTAATATTAGCTTTTATTGTCACCAGTGAGGTCTTGGGGCATTAAATGCGTTGACAAAAATTTTAAATAGTATACTATAATAAATAACTAGGAGTTCCAATGGCACTGACTTTATCTTCAGACCAAATTTTCAATGACCAAGAGAAATAAAAAGTGTTCATGATGACAAAACCAACAAGCCCAAACTCCGCTGTCCTATTATTTTCCATCAGAGTTCAGTTCCTACTATAGCCTAATAAAGCATTGTCATTGGATACGTTTCAGCTCAATCAAATAACAGCAAGTGGATAAAAATGGTTTACATACGAACATTCAATGTTAAATAAAAATCTGAATTCAATTCTCTGAAAAGATTGTCATGGAAATCATATTCTTAAAAAAGTTTATCCATAAATCGGTAATCTTCACTTACTTTCACTGATGTTTTCTTTTTTTCATAGTATGACCTTACATGTAATGGAAAATCTTCAAACAGCTCATCAGCCAGCAGCTGTTAATGTAGATTTAATGTAGGCACATCAGTCTTGAGCAAACAATTTCCTTTTTCATTGAAGGAGTCTCTCGTGAAATGTGAGTTGCAAATGGACTTGAGTTAATGCAAATCTGGATTTCCCACAGCTTTCACCCAATGTCGGCATCTGTAATTAATAAAGACAAAAGCTTTATAATATTTCAGTGTGCAAATAATAAACTTCCGATGGTGTCTGCGACTTGACAGAATATTTTAAATACCACTAATATTCGTAATTACATGCTATTATCATTCAATCCTCCACTTGTTATATAAAGGATACACAGGCAGAAAAATACTGGGAATAGCTAATACTCTTTATCCTATCCACAGGGCCAGAGCTACAAGGGGTGTATTATAAACTGTAGAATGGTATGAATAGCCATAGTCATGCCTAGACTATGCAGTCTAACTGACTTAATCCGTGGTGATTTATTATATTTTCTATTGGAGTAGGCAAGGTACCAAAAGAAAGTTCGCTGATTTTAAGTTACTCAAGTGAACAATCGCAGAACTGAAGTGACATATACCTAAAAATTGATTTCTTTAAACATACATGAGTGCTAATAAGATAAAAGTGATTAAGAGGCCATTCATGTTAACTTACCGAGTAGGATCTAGTGGAAAGTTACTTAAAATCACGTTGGACTTTGAAAGTCTTCGTACACCACAAACTTCACACTTTATTTATATAACGTCGGGTAATCTGGTCATGCATATTGATAACAAATGAGTCTATTTCTCTTTATTCACTAAAATATCAAGTTTTCCAAATTGCAACAACACTTTCCGTTGGTTCTTGGTTGGAATGAGGATCAAGCGATCAGACTCAAACAAGAAAACGAAGAGGCAGAAGATACAGGAAAAGGAATTCACTTCAAACGCTAAATGCGATCAGTTCAGATCAGATAGCCAAAAAAAAGATAACCAAACAACAAAACTGAACTTAAGAAAACCGGCCATCTTTGTCAAATCCCGCATAACTACGCCTACTACTAACGCCAACAATAAAATATAAAAGTCCATATTATTTATTTGGTTGGTATCGAGTTGCATAAGAAACTTTATTTGTGCTTTAAATGAAAATAAACCTTATGTGCATGTCTCAAGATTTAAATTATCACATAAGCCACGCGTATCAAAAAATTCCTTTGCAGTGGTTTTAAGCTGGCCATTGACGATCAGTTTTTCGCGTAAAACTAGACGTAAAACTGTGGCATCACTCCAAATGGTTTTAGGCCTACTAGAATTCCCCATTCACTGGCGTAAATCCGGCTCTTCAGTTTTCGATCGGCCGGGCTGAAGGGGTGACCTATTATGGGCTTAAACAAGCTAATTATTAAAAAATAAAATAAAATAAATACGTTTATTCGGATTTGTTATTGAAATGAGTATTTTGCGTAGCATATTTCTGAAAAAAATGTTAGTACAATTTTGGTATACCTATTTGAATTTTGCTTTTTAGCATTTATTAGTATTGACCGGACAATTTTTTGGTATTTTGTAAAATTTTAAAACGGTCACACTGACTCACATAGCCTATGGCACTCGGAGGGCTGCAAGAAATCTAAAAATATCTCACATCAAAATCTGTTAAGCCGTTTAGGACTTATGGTGAAATAAAAAAACTTACATACATACATGAACCCTGAAAACATAACACTCCTTTTTAGATCAGTCGTGTGAAAAGGAATCAATTCAATCACGTCAATTTGTTAATTGAGTTATCGCTAGAACCAAATGTAACATTAATAAA
>JAEMBS010000378.1:0-25579 GCA_018467065.1 Ephestia elutella
AGATTAGCAATATGTCGTTACAGTGTAGTAACTGTTATTAAACTAAATTACTGTGTGGATTTTGGTTGCAGCATGTAGTAACACTGTCAACACTTTGTACTAAAAAAAAATTAAAGTTACTAAGTGTCGTACCTGTGTCGACATAAATGTTTCTAAGTTCATTCTCAACACATTGTGTCAAGAATGAATTTTTGTGTAAATATTAAAGTTAAATTGTCGACACGTTGCCGAAACTAAGTAACTAAATATTTTCTGTAACACAAGTGTGGTAACTGTAACGACAATAACATGTTGAATTCGACCAAACAGAAAAACCGATGGTTCTTAAACTGTTGTACGTGGTTAAAAAAATATTGTAATATTATTAAAACGATGAGCCGTAAACAACCGAAGCGATTTCGTCGTCCTTTTACAGAAAAGTAAAGATAAGATCAAGTGCAGAAAATAGACATATAGGTAAAGATATTTAATTGCTAAATAAAAACAACAAAATTGTTCATTCAATCATGACAGCCATTGTTACTATTTTTTTGTAGACAATCCGCTTACTCTGCCTTCAACCTCTAGTGATGTAAATCAAGAAACTTATTCGGAAAATATGAAGACTTCTACTTCACATAAAGAAGATTTTAAATCCACTGCACCTGATTTCATGACACATCGAGTCAGTACCGTAAAATTATCTGATATATCCAGACATTCGGACACTGATGTTGAAGACGACGTGGATTCACTTCATGAAATATTATCAAACCAAGATGGTAATTATGAATCTTCAACTTCTGATATCGTTGTTCTAGATGAAGAAATACAGTTTTCTTTTAAATCTAAAATGCAACAATGGGCACAACAGCATCAAATACACCAAAACGCATTGAATGAATTATTAGTAATAATGAGAGATATTCCAAATATGGATTTCTTGCCAAAAGATAGCAGAAGTCTCTTACAAACTCCCAGGACAAACAATATTGTCACTATGGGAAGTGGAAAGTATTGGTACAATGGTCTACGTAATTGTATAACTCAGCGGCGGCCTTAGGGGGTGGCGAACGGGGCAATCGCCCGGGGCCTCGCTCTTTCAGGGGCCTCGCGCAACAACCCAAGATAAAAATATAGATTTTGTCGCCTACAGTCATAGAAATTTGTTAGTTCTTGATTTGGAATTTCACCTAAATTTCACTAACAAGTTGGCACAAATTGTTTTGAATGAGCAAGTCCCAACTGTTACAAAGCAACAAAAAATCAACCTTTTTTTTCATATGACTAGATCTTTGCGTAACTGCAATTGCACTCTCAGTCCTTTGTTTTATGTTTTGGTTTACAGTTATTTTACCAAACAGATGTTGTACAGATGCTGCTTAATAGTTATCTATTAGAAGTCTGTTATTGAATTTGAATAGGGATGCGTCTACATAGATTTTTGCTCGCAAAGGAAAGGACTCTGTCACTGAAACATTAATGCTTGGTTGAACGCGATAGATATCTTTCAATTTTAGTGAAGATTACGTTCGTATAGTATTTAATTAAAGTATTAAGTGAGCTGGAAAAGTGTAAATTATAGTATTTAAGTATTAATAAACTATTTTTATGGCATTGTCGATGATGTGCTCGCGAGCTGCCATCCTAGGTTTGAGGTTGAGAGCATATTTGGTTTTATGTATAATATAAAAATCAGTGATAGTGCACTTTTGAAGCAATGCAACGACTTGCAAATATCTATGACAGTCGGAGAATCATGTGATATTGATGGACATGAATTGTACGAAGAAGTAAATATGTCTCGGTGTTATCTCGGTGCTGAAATACATAATAGAAAAAAAAAATAATCGAAGTTTACCCCACTATCGAAATAGTTCTGAGAATTATTGCCACCACACCTGTTACAGTTACGTCTGCAGAAAGGAGTTTTTTGAGACTTAAAATTATTAAAACATATTTGAGGAATTCGATGACACAAAATCAGCTTTCAGCCCTTGCTGTTCTCTCAATCGAAAATGACGTAGCGCATTCGTTAGATTATTGTGCTTTAATTAAAGAACCGCAGAAAAATAGGAAAATAGGAATTAGGAAAATCACAAACATCAATTTTAAAATTTATAATGTCTGTATTTGTTAATTTTGTAAATCTTTTAATATAAAAAATTTTAAACTCAAATTTTATTTATTTGTATAACTTTAGCATTTCTCGTCAAACATGACAAATACCTAAACAAAACAACCCGATCTACTTTCGCCTCACATATTTTTCGCGAAGGACAAAGGGCCTCGCAAAGATCTGCCGCCCGGAGCCTCGCAATAGGTAAGGCCGCCGCTGATATAACTCAAGTTTATTCTGAAAGACTGAAGCAGTTACCTAATAATTTATATTTGACATTTAACATTGATGGTTTGCCTATAACCAAAAGTTCTAAAGACCAGTTTTGGCCTATTCTGTGCAAAATAAATGAAAAAGATGTTTTGCCGTTAGTAGTTGCAATATATTATGGCAGCACAAAACCACCTGTTAATGTATTTTTACAGCCATTTGTAGATGAGATTCTGATTTTGCTGAATGACGGAATAATAATTAGAAATCATGTCATCAATGTTAAGATTCGCTGTTTCATATGCGATCCCCTGCAAGGTGTTTCCTGTCAAAGGTGAGAGGTTAAAATCCTAACTTTTTAATATATATATTGCTTCTGATAAGGAAAAATAATCTGACACTAGTCCCAGGTCTATTAAGTCACGTGTCTGTGTAATTTTTGTTCATTTTTTTAAAATAACCCTCTTTCGTTTAGAATGCAGTTGCAGGCCAAAGAGTAACCCGATAAACTCTGGTTACTACTAATATGTTTGTCACATGGTTTATGTAATGACCATTGCTAGAAGCAGTGACCGGAACCAATGGCATTATCGGTCTGCCTGCAATGTTCTTATCAAACTTGGAAAAGTCTCATAGAGGTGTTGAATTAACTTTTTCCCCGGTATTTGAAGGTGTGATTTCCGAAGCTAAACCGGTTCTAAAGATCATATAGGCAAATACTTATTTTCTCTTCTTTTTATTTCTCGTGGCCTATACAACATTTCTCGATACTGGACTTGGCTGATGGTAGCTTATGAAAACTCATATTATTTATCATCTTAAGTAAAAATGTTATCAGTGTAAATAAAATATGTTGTATTTTTCAGGCACTATGGGATTTAACAGTTATCATGGATGCATGAAATGTATAATAATTAGAGAATACAATAGAAAACATCGTCATATGAGTTTTTCCCGAACCGACTTGCCTTTACGTACAGACCATTCATTTCGTGACAGAACAGATCCAGATCATCATGAAGAAAAAACAGTAATTGAAAATTTACCTATAGATCTGGTTAGAGATTTTCCAGTCGCCGATGCTCTGCATCTTTTGGATTTGGGTGTTATGAACGTTGCTTGGTAGGATGGACTAGCGGGAGCTTCAATTTCACCACGAAATGGTCAGCAAAGGATATTCAAGCAATTTCAAAAAGAATTACAGAAGTGTGGAATCTGCGCCTGAGGCTGCCAGCAGTCCAGGGTATGAGCCTTCATCGGGAGAGGCGTCATCATATGAGGATGCGACTCGTCCGGAGGCTTCCGTGACCGTCAGCAGATATCCTGTTCGCAGTACGCGAGGTATTCCGCCGATACGGTATGTGTGTGACTATGACACATCTTTGTTGTCATCAGAACATTTTGAACTATGTTCTGATTTTTGTGAGCCACAGACATATCGTGAAGCAATGTCTTCTACGGATTGTTCCAAGTGGCAAATAGCCATGGATAAAGAGTATAACTCTATGTTAAATAATAATGTTTGGAGACTGGTAGACCGTCCATCAGATGCAAATATAGTCAAATGTAAATGGATCTTTAAAATAAAAAGCGATGAGTCAGGTAAACCAGATAAATATAAGGCTAGGTTAGTAGCTCGTGGTTTTAGCCAACAGGAGGCTGTTGACTACAACAGAAACATTCTCGCCCGTGGTTAGACACTCTACCTTGAGAATATTATTCGCCTTGGCTAACCAATATAACCTTGATATTGAACATATAGATGTAAGTACAGCCTTTTTAAACGGTGACCTGAATGAATGCATATATATGGAGCAGCCAGAGGGTTATGTAAGGGATGAAAACAAAGTATGCATTTTGAATAAAAGTATTTATGGGTTAAAGCAAGCGGGACGCATGTGGAATGAAAAAGGTAAATGAGTTTCTTGAGTCACATGAGTTTAAAAGAAGTAAGTGTGAGCCATGTGTATCTTCTTCTTCTTCTTCTCTCAGCCGAAAGACGTCCACTGCTGGACAAAGGCCTCCCCCAAGGATTTCCACAACGACCGGTCCTGCGCTGCCCGCATCCATGCGCAACCCGCGACCTTCACCAGGTCGTCGGTCCACCGAGTGGGGAGGCCTGCCAACACTACGTTTTCCGGTTCGTGGTCGCCACTCGAGAACTTTTCTGCCCCAACGGCTATCTGTTCTGCGAGCTATGTGCCCCGCCCACTGCCACTTAAGTTTGGCGATTCTGCGGGCTATATCGGTTACTTTAGTTCTCCTACGGATCTCCTCATTTCTGATTCGATCACGCAGGGAAACTCCGAGCATAGCGCGCTCCATCGCCCTTTGGGTGACCTTGAGCCTTCTTATGAGGCCCATAGTAAGCGACCACGTCTCTGTTCCGTATGTCATCACTGGCAACACACACTGGTCAAAGACCTTAGTCTTGAGACACTGCGGTACTTTGGACGAGAAGATATCGCGAAGCTTCCCGAACGCTGCCCAGCCGAGTTGGATTCGACGGTTGACCTCTTTCTCGAAGTTGGACTTACCTAACTGAACTGTTTGTCCCAGGTATACGTAATTGTCAACAACTTCGAGTGTAGAGTCTCCAACCTTTAGAGGAGTGGGTGCGACACGGATATTAGACATGATTTTCGTCTTATCCATGTTCATTTTTAGACCCACTTGTTGAGAGGCTCTACAGAGGCCATCGAGCATTGTGCCTAGGTCTTCCAAGGTCTCAGCCATGACTACGATATCGTCAGCGAATCGAAGGTGAGTGAGGTACTCGCCGTTGATATTGATACCGAGTCCGCTCCAGTCCAGAAGCTTGGAAGACATCTTCCAGGGCGGCGGTGAACAGTTCGGAGATATAACGTCTCCCTGTCTCACCCCTCGCTTCAACTGGATAGGTTTCGAGCCTTGATCCTGGAGACGGACCGACATGGTGGCGTTTTCGTACAAACACTTCAGCGCTTCGATATATCGATAGTCAATTTGGCACCGTTGGAGAGACTGTAGCACAGCCCAGGTCTCGATCGAATCGAAGGCTTTCTCGTAGTCCACAAACGCCAAGCATAAGGGCTGATTATACTCCTCAGTCTTCTGTATAATCTGCCGCAGCGTATGTAATGTAAGTGGTCTACGGTACTAAAGCCTTTTCGGAAACCGGCTTGTTCGGGAGGCTGGAAGTCGTCGAACCTGCGAGCGAGACGATTCGTAATGACTCTCGAAAACAGTTTGTAGACATGGCTCAGAAGTGAGATAGGCCTATAATTCTTCAATAAGGTTTTGTCGCCTTTTTTGAAGAAAAGTACCACCACACTTCTGTGCCATGCCGTAGGCGTTTGTCCCTCGAGTATGACGGAATCGAATAGCTTCTGAAGAGCTTTTAATACCGGTGTTCCACCTGCTTTCAGAAGCTCAGCCGTGATTCCATCATCACCCGGTGCCTTATTGTTTTTTAACTGTTTGAGAGCCATTCTAATCTCGTATAGGCTGACGTCCGGGATATCTTCGGTGTAGTGTCGGGTCAATCTGGGAGCCATGTGTATACATTAAGGTAAATGAGAGTGAATATACAATTTTGGCTTTGTATGTAGATGATTTTTATGTCTTTACTAATCGTAAAGATAGGTCATTTTACAAGTTATTGAAAAAGAAATTTGATGTACAGCATTTAGGTTTGTTAAAATGTTGTTTAGGTATGAATGTGACAAGAACTAAAGATACCTTAATTTTAGATCAGTCTAGTTATATAAAGAAACTTTTAAATCGTTTTGGATTGTCACATTGTAAACCCGTGTCCACACCAATGGTTCTCAATAGTAAATTAAATTGTGATTCAGATGTTTGTATTGATGATGATATCTATCAGTATAGACAACTCATAGGTTCACTAATGTATCTCGCAGTTTGCACAAGGCCAGACATAGCTTATACCTGCAGTCAGTTAAGTCAGTTTGTAACCAAATTTGACAAAAGCCATTGGATAGCGGCGAAACGCGTTCTTCGCTATCTTGCTGGTACTGTAAATCATGGATTGCATTTCAGTAAAAGTGATACTTTAAATGTCGTGGCCTATGCAGACGCTGATTGGGCGAACGATCCTTCAGATCGTAAGTCATATACAGGTTTCCTAGTTAAGTTAGGGAACAATACTGTTAGCTGGGAGGCTAGGAAGCAGCGCAGCGTCGCACTGTCGAGCACTGAGGCCGAATATATGGCGGTGACAGACGCTTGCAAAGAATTATGTTTTATTAAGAACTTTTTGTGGGAGATAAAATGAGACGCAAGTTGATATGATTGTGTATAACGACAATCAGAGCGCACAAAAGTTGTTGTAATCAAAGGAATTTTCTCATAGGAGAACCAAGCATATCGATTTGCGGTATCACTTTATTAGAGATTTAATTCAGAAACATTACATAAGTGTAAGATACCTGCCTACCCAAAATATGCCTGCAGATATACTTACTAAACCTATGCCATTAGAAAAACATTGTAATTTTGTCAATGACATGAATGTTAAAGTGTTTAATTAGGATGTTTGAGAATTGCATTGTTAATTGTTATTTTGCATTGTGTTGCATTTTGTTTTCGGTTGATATATATGTTGTTTTGAAGAGGTACCTTTTTTTTTTGCATTTTGGATTCATAGTATTCATAGATAATGTAACATAGTATTAAAAGATTATTAAGAACTAGCTGCGCCCCGGGGCTTCGCTCCCGTGAGAATTTCGGGATAAAAATAACCCTATGTGCTATTCCCGGTATTTTCTACCCGTATACCAAATTTCATCGAAATCCGTCCAGTAGATTTTGTGTGATTGAGTAACAAACATCCTCACAAACTCACAGACTCACAAACTCACATCCAAACTTTCGCATTTATAATATTAGTATGGATAAGGGGAAGTGTTAAAATAAGAGTATATATCTTGTATGGAATTTTTAATTTTCATATATTAGGCCATCTATCCGGTAAACCCGGTACTAATTCAGCATTGAAATGCGTTCACGTAATATTAAAAAAATATAAAAGCAATAATGTTTATACTATAAATTTTAAATTCCATAAATTTTTATGTACCTTTTTCATATTTTTATAATAAATTTCACACAGGATAAACACAAATTATTAATATTGAAATATTTTTTTATGAATGCACTCATAAAAAATGTAATATTTTTCAGTGTTGCAATGTTGATACAAAATACCCATAATTTTTGTAAAATTTTCTCTAGGATCACGAACTTAACTTATTTTATATTTAAATAAAAACACTATGAATACAGAGTAATAGTTTTTGTATTCACTAAATTGTATTATTACCCACTATAGGACAGGCGTGCAAAACACGGCCTGCCACCGGTGGACAACCGCACAGCCAGCTCAGTGGTGCGTTAAGTAGGAGACTCCGGAGTGGGTCGGTGGGTTCTTGTCGCTCTGTGGAATGTTACATTTGAAGAAAGAGACCAGGTGTATGTTGTGTTTCAATTCTAACCAAGGGCGCCACCAACTATTAGTTGGAATCAATTAAACAAGTTAATTGTTTATATATCAAGTTAAATATATTACAGGAAAATATACATATTTGGTAAACTCACTTTTTAGTAGTTAAATATTCTTATTCCTTAATGCTAATTCTTTCTATAGGAATGTTTTAACAAATCCTTTCTTTTCTTACATGTTTCTTAAAACAAACTAATTAAGACTAAAGTCTAATTATCATAACCTATGAAAACACATGACATAGAAAAATGTCCTTATTCTTAAAGTTGGTTATAAGACCTACCTTTTAACAAAGGTTGAGAGCGTCCTCTCTATGTGATAAAACTAGGAACAAATCATATTAGGCAAAGTCTCTGCCTTAAAATAAATTCTAAAGTTTAAGTTCTAGTTATAAAATGAATATTACTTGATAAATCCCATTCAGGTCCTTTCCTTTTCTTCCAATAAACTGTATCACCTCGTCACTCCCAGTAATGTAGGAACAGCTGGGGGTCCTGGATTGTTGATTTGGAGACACCTGGCCATGTGGTCTTGTATCACATGGTGGTCGGCAATCCTCTTTGCTTACAGGAAGTGTTATTGTTTTACTGGGATAAATAGGGGTTATTTATCCAAAGAAGGAGATTACCCTTAGGGTCAGGGTCATTGTAACCAATATGTACAACGCAAAGAAAGAAAAATATAAGTGGGAACTCATTCTGAAGTAGTCATGTCACGACATCAAATCACGTGCCAGAGCACGAGGAAAAATAGTTTAAACGAGTAAACTAATAAAGTATAACACGTGGAACGTGGAATATTGAAAAATAAAGCGTAAACTAACAACTTAAAACCTAAGTTTAAGAGCGGTGCACTCTGAAACAATAGAGAATGCCATTAACATCGTGTCTACAATATTCATAGGAAAACTAGCAGAACACCAGAGAGATGAACTCACATGACCGCTCCACCTTATCCTCCGCTCATGGAGGTTCTAGATTGCGAGGCGTGGAGCCCTGCGGCGTGTTCCATCCCAAAAGAAATCCAAGAAAGATCATCTTGGTCGAGGCCTATTTCCTTTACCACGTCAGCCTAGCGTTGGCACGAAATCAGAGACAACATAGATTTCGATCAGAGACAAAACCATAGAAATGTGGCATTCATCTCGAAGAAAAAATATAGTTAATCTAATAAAATCCTTGTTTAAATTATTATTCTATAAATTTTGACCAATTACCTATATTATTTACAAATATAAGTAAATAAAAAACATTCTAGCAACACGTCCGTCGCAACACACCACCTATGTACGGGGACCATTTCCAAACGTCTTCGTCAAATGTCACTGTCAAACGTCACTGTCAAACATCCAAGGTGACGGGTTGACGCTACGGAAACAAACAGGTGTGTTTGTTTTGGAAGACGATTAATGACCAAAAGCGTTAAAATAATAGCTAAATAAACAATTATGTGTAATGAATGTGCGAATCAACAAACGTAAGCGCAGTATATGTGAAATTTAACACGGTTGTGTATAATACACGCAACATACCCCCTTGGCAAGAGCGAAGAAGGGGTGAGGTACGAGGCACTACTCGCGAAACAAAAACAAAAATACTCCGAGACAAGGTCGACCAACGAATGACAACGACCCCATCGGCAAACAATTCTATTCTAATATCTTAATGGATATAAAAGCATGCAAAATTAAACAATGAGCAACAGAGTTACCAATGACATCTGAGTCTCAGTGGAATTCTATTATATAACTAATGTGGTTTACAATTAAACGTATCTTAGCCTATTCTGTTTTCTTTTCTTTATTCTCCTCTTCAGCCCTATGACCTAAATCTTGGGATCAGCTTAATGCCACTGGAGAGGAGATACAAGGATATTCATCCTTCCTACCTACTATGATTCTTCAGTGTTCAATGACCTATAAAATGTGTCATTTATGTGTATGTGAGTGCACTTCACAGTGACAACTCTTCTTATATTCTAGCGTGTGAGTGTATCCTAAAATAACAACTCTTCTTAGATTCTGTGAGTGTATCCTAAAATAACAACTCTTCTTAAATTCTGTGAGTGTACTATAAACAGTAACAACTCATGGTGGCACTTACAGTACCTTCTGCAGTTGCAGAAAATTCTCTTTTTCTTACAGCTTGTGTGACACATAACTGTTAATGGAAATACATAACGTGAGAAACGTTTATAACTCATTCGAGTGTTGAAAGGAAATTATCCTAAACTAAATCTTAACTAATTGTAGGACAGAATACAAAATGACAGCGAGTGCTTTATCTTCTTTCTTAATTACTTACATAAAATAAATAGCCAAAACGATATGATCTACCTGCAGGTCAAACAAAAATTTAGTTCACAGACTCACTACCTTTCACATTCTCCTTCAGGCTTATCTATCATACCATAGTCTAACATTCATCGTTTCACTCACCCTCTCTCACCCTATCACACTCGGTTCTCACTTTCTATTCTATGCCTACCGTATAGCTAGGTACTTATGAACTATGTTTAGGAACTGACATGTATAATGTCTTTTATGTGTGTTAGACCTATCTTTTTACCATTTATGGCACGTAAACGATAAGTAAGATCACCTACTTTCTCTTCTACCACACATTTAATGTTCCTAGGGGCTAACTTACTAGCAAAGTTATCACTTGCCTTGGATAAGACGTAGTCCCTTTTCCAAACTACTTGGCCTACCTTAAGACCTAGGTTTCTTTTTCTTTTGTCATAAGACTTCTTGCCTTTCGCATAGGCGTTTCTTAAGTGTTCCTTAACTTTAAGGAAAATAGTTTGCAGCTCTTTAAAAGAGTCAGAATATTCTTTACGTTCTGGAAATATCAGCTCTTGCTGATCGTCAGTAGACGTCAGTTTATAATGTTCTGTATCTAATATGATTTCTCTACCATGAACTAGGAAATACGGAGTGAACCCTGTGGCCTCATGCACACTGTTGTTCATGGCAGATTGAATATGTGGCAAGTGTACGTCCCATTCTTTATGATTTCCTTTAAGAAAAGATGATATCGCGTCACCTAACACACGGTTTACGCGTTCTACAGGGTTTACTTGTGGTGTGTACACCGCTGTATAAAACAAATTTGGTACCTGGTACCTTTCTATAAAGCTTCTGAATTCTTTACAAGTGAAGACTGAACCATTGTCACATATTACAGTCTTAGGCACACCGTGCACTAAGAAAACATATTCTTCTAATTTCTGAATAATAATCGAGGCAGTTGCCTTTCTAATGGGGAAAAGAAACACATACTTGGAAAAATAATCTGCAGCAACGAGGACATATTGGTTGCGTTTCTTAGAAGTTGGTAAAGGACCGTGTATATCTACTGATAAGGTCTGAAATGGCCTATGTACCTTTTTAGGCTGACCCATCAAACCTGGTCTGGCCCGATTTGTTGATTTGTTCGCCAAGCAAATGTCACAATTCCTTACATATTCTTTGACTTCTTTTAAGAGTTTAGGCCAGTAATACCTAAGCGCTATTCTTTTCACTGTTTTATTTATACCAAAATGACCTGCAGTAGGCTGATCATGGTTTTCTGAAATCACTTCTTTTCTTTTGTTTGAAGGCACCACCAGTTTCCACGAAGTCTCTTGTTCTAGAGCATATTTAGTTTTAATTAACTTATAAAGTCTACCTTCTATCACTCTGAATTTCGGGTAACGGTGTGGTGCTTCCAGACAATTCTTATAAATACCATCGTACCATGGATCACCGGACGGGTAAGTGGTTTCTGAAATGTTATCAACGTTAAGCCTGCTGAGCGCGTCTGGCACTACATGTAAGTGACCTTTCCTATGTCTGACTTGAAACTGATATTGCATGAGTCGCATGGCCCACCTCGCTAGCCTACCGCTCGGTGATTTAATGCTAAGGAGCCACTGCAACGATGCGTGATCCGTGATGATGGTGAAAGGGTGACCTTCTACATAACACCTAAATTTCTCTACGCTGAACAAGGCAGCTAAACATTCTTTTTCTGTCACGGAATAATTCTTTTCAGCTTTGGTCAGGCTTCTAGACGCATAAGCTATAACTTTTTCTGAGCCGTTGACTTCTTGAGTTAGTACACTACCTATCCCATTATCGCTAGCGTCACATTGGACGTAAAATTCTTCGTGAAGTCAGGGCAAGAAAGCACTGGTGACGTCACGAGACATTCTTTTAATTTGTCAAAGGCTTCCTGTGCATCGTCGTTCCATTCAAACTTCTTCAGCTTCTTACTCGTTAAACGATTTAAAGGTGCTGCTACAGTCGAGAAGTTTGGAATGAATCGGCGATACCAACCTACCATACCGAGGAAACTCTTGACTTCTTTGGTTGACTTAGGTGCTGATAACTTAACTATCACTCTAGTTTTCTCAGGATTAGTTCTTAAACCTTCACGATCAACTTTGTAGCCGAGATAGTCAAGCTCATCCCTACAAAAATATGACTTTTCTATGTTAACCGTCAATTTTGCGTCTCTTAATTTCTCATACACGCGATCAAGTAGGCGTAGATGATCCGAAAATTCTCCACGAGTAACCAAAACTATGTCATCCAGGTATGTAAACACTGATAGACTTAAATCCGGGTTCTGGAACTCGGCAGTGAACAGTCGGTCCATCAACCTTTGTAATGTTTGAGCCGCTGTACTGAGGCCGAAACACATTCTTTTAAATTGGAATAAACCTTTTCCGGGAACAGAGAAAGCGGTTTTTTCTTTTGACGAGTTTTCTAATTCTATCTGCCAATAGGCTGATTTCAAATCAATGGAGGTCATGTATTTTGCTCCCCTCAAACTATTAAGAATAAAATCAATATTAGGTAATGGATAGCTGTCAAACTTAGTGATGGAGTTCAACTTTCTACTGTCTAGACAAACTCTAGGTTCTCCGTTCGCTTTCTTAACTATCACTAACGGGCTATTCCATGGAGAGTTAGATGGTTCTATCACTCCCATTTTTAACATATGATCAACTTCCTTATGAACAACTTGTAGCATCGCAGGTGAAAACTGATGACATTTCTGCCTAACTGGCGGGTGATCGCCTGTGTTAACAAAATGTTGCACAAGGTCAGTTTTTTCTAAAGTATTTTTCAAAGTTAAACCTTTGAATTTTTCTATTCTTAAATTAAGTTGTTCTAATTGTTCTGTTGTTAAATCTGTTCTAGTGTTAAGAGTACCTGATTCAACAAAATTCTTATTGGTTAAACTATTTATTTCAATTAATTTTAATATTTCTGTACCAATGTTAAATTTCTTCCAAAATTCAATACCTAAAATTAAGGGTGTTCTTACATCTTCAATCACCAAAAATTTCA
The DNA here is from genome assembly GCA_018467065.1 of Ephestia elutella. NCBI lineage: Eukaryota > Metazoa > Arthropoda > Insecta > Lepidoptera > Pyralidae > Ephestia > Ephestia elutella. The sequence goes on from JAEMBS010000378.1 coordinate 13,150, forward strand.
CTCTTTGAATAGTGTTCTTATATTCTACTAGCAACTGTGTGTATCCAATGGCGGTGCTTTGCGAACCATTCGCTGTGATAATAATAGGTGGCTTCTCATAATTATCGAGCATAGCACCGTATGCAGCTAAGGATCGAAAAGCATCACCATTAAGAAGACTGCACATCGCGCCAGAGTCTAAAAGACCCTTACATTTCTTACCAAGGATTGAAACTGTTAAGTATGGTCTGGTATCACCGGGCATCGGATTGAAATACACTTGATTAATGCTTGCTGTATTAGTCGCCATCAATGTTACCTGATCACACCCCACCTTTATATTGCTATTTCTAAATATTTTTTCTTTCTTATAATTTATATTCCTAAATGTTTTATTTTTGTAAAAACTTTCTTTCTTAAAATTGTGATTCTTAAATGCATTGGTTCTGGTACCGCTGTCCTGACCCTGGGTTAAGTCTTCTCGTTTTGCGAGGCTCCCTCTGAGTTTAAATTACGTGGCACTCCGCAGGAGTCGCACTGAGGGCGCGTCACACCAACTTTCCCACAGCCATAACAGTGTATAATTCTGTTAAATTTACAATTCTTTTCTATGTGTCCGGTACGGTTACACTTCTTACAGGTGTCACTAATTTTGACTTCTGAGACTTTCTTAATACTATGTGTAAATGTTCTTGTTTTGTAACACAAATCCGGGTGTAATGAACTCTGTGTTGGTGTTGGATTGATGTGTGTGGTACACTCAGATTTCATATCTTCCAATAACTTACAACGTGTACGAAGTTCAGCTACAGTCGCAAAAGTGTCACAGAAAATTTTCGATTTATAATATGGGGCAAGGTTGTCCTTAATTATCCCTACTTTTTCTGTTTCTGATAAAGGAGTGTCAAGTCGTGTGAAATATTTCATCATTGTATATATAAAAGTGACGACACTTTCCGACGTGTGTTGTGTTCTATTATAAATTTCTTTGAGTGTCTTCCTATCATAAGAAGAAGGAAGAAACTCTTCTTTGAGAAGTTGTACAAATTCTTCCCATGTTTTACATTCTTTACCGTAGAAACGATACCATTCCGAGGCTTCACCTTCCAAGAGTTGTGAGATACCTCTAAAAAGTTCATTAATTGAAACGTTCTTTGTAATTCTTAACTCTTCTAGTTTTTCTAAGAAAGCGTGCAAATTTAATTTGCTATCTCTACCTGAGAACTTAACATTCCACTTTGAGACATTACGAGATGGATCAATGGTAACCTGCAGCTCACCTGACCGTATTGCCGATGCAGCCGCTATCACCGCTGGTGAAGAAGTAGAGGGGTTGCTAACAACCGGAGGACTGACTGGAGTCACACCGCTGGATGTACCACTATGCAAATCATTGAAGCAAAATCCCACTTCACCTGTAATATCAACATTCAAAAGTTTAAATGCGTTCTCAAATTCTTGTTTTAAAAGGGAAATTCTTCCTAAAATAGACTCATCTTCTGAGACTAAACGACATACCCTATGCTGTATATGGGTTAATCGTGAAATAATTCTATCATGACCCGTGGGTGTCAATGATTCTGAAGAAATAAGTTGGACGATGTCACTAATCTTATTCTCACAAATTTCTAATTCTGATTCTATTTCTAATGTAGCAGGATCAATTGTCACTGCTAGACGATTCGATTTAGTCAACGAGGCAAGCTTGGCTCGCATCTCATCAACTGTTCTTATATTCTTGTGTCCTCGGATGAGAAGTTCATATCTCAGCTCATCGCTGAGGAGATGATAAAACCTTTAAATTAATTCTGAAATATAGATAACAACAACACTAACCTCAAACTTCAAAATACCAAGCGATGAAGTTGACAGAAGAACTGATCTCACATCACTCGGCCACACGTTGGGTACGCCAAAACTATTACCCACTATAGGACAGGCGTGCAAAACACGGCCTGCCACCGGTGGACAACCGCACAGCCAGCTCAGTGGTGCGTTAAGTAGGAGACTCCGGAGTGGGTCGGTGGGTTCTTGTCGCTCTGTGGAATGTTACATTTGAAGAAAGAGACCAGGTGTATGTTGTGTTTCAATTTCTAACCAAGGGCGCCACCAACTATAAAGTTGGAATCAATTAAACAAGAATTAGCTGATGAACCTCTACGCACAGAAAAAGAAATGACTACGTCTTCTATGCGCTGCTCGCTCATGGACAAACATAGAGATCTCAACCATGACGTCGATTTTGGCGGGAAACCGATTAGATATTCTTTTGTTTTTATTGGATGCATTTGGTGTGCATTGTGAATGAATCTTGTTCAGATGGACGTTCACGCTATATTTTTGTAATATATTCCTAATGTTTTTGGTTTTTCCAATTAGTTTTAATATTATCAGCTAAATTCAGAAGTGGGATTGATTTGGATTGATTCCAAGACCACTTTCTGAGCCATCATGACATTCATGACTGTTTAAGGTTTTTGTTGATTTTCAGTTTTTTTAAGTACTTACTTAAATATTTGCTAATAGCATCGAGTGTTAGATGTACTTAATTGCTCTCAGTTTTACTGCTAGAAATAGCTATATCTGAGTCTGAAAGTAGATCTCGCTAGCGTGAACGTTCTTCCGATCCTGGTGTGGTTCAATAACTTCCAAACTATAATTTCGCGCTTGATGCGCTCGAGAATAATCCAGGAGCGGTGTTGTCGCCGTCTACGCTACGCGGAAAGTTGGCGGGAGCTTCTTTCTCGCTGGCGACGCCGCCGATGCATGATGCTGTCGCCGCGTGTGCAGCGTGCCCTGTATTTGGGCTTCAGAGTACAGCGTTTTCGAGTGCGGAAAACGGAAAATGTTATAAGTGAGGTAACAGATAGCTGATTGCTGCGATCTTCGATCAAAGCCATATCAGGTGAGATCAAACCAAATCTTTATTTCATACTAAAAATCAGTGTGATGATTATGTACTTGGCGCGCATAGGCCGCTGACGAGACGACGAGTCTCTGCTGCAGAAATTTAGTGACGGTGAACTAGACGGAACACGTTATGCTAGATGTTATAAGAGAACAATCTCGACTCGTGAGAGTATCAGACTGAGACAAATTTATTTTATATTGGGACAGAGAAAGCCAGAGATCTGTTTCTCTGTGTTGTTTGCGTAGCTCATACATTGCTTATGTGTAGGGGCAAGTGGTGGCTATGCTACTATTAGTACGTACTAACGTGTGTCCATAGAACTACTATTTCTTCTATGGTTCTGTCTTAATTATAGAAAGTCTATTCATAACATAGAAATATGAATACGCGATACAATTTCGGTACAATAGAAGTGTAATACATGGTACATAGAAATGTGAGTATCTACGCATGTGTTATGTAGGGTAGCTATCCCTATACTCATAAGATGGTTCTGTATCAACCCTGAACTAACTCCGTGTCGCCACTGTGCATTTTTAAAACATCTTTTCTGCATAAATAAATAAATAAAAAATACTTATTATTTGAGAATAGTGTAAATTAGTGTTTTGTTTTCTTAATCCGTCAATCACGGTGTTTTAGGTAACAATTGTTTAACAATCGAGGCAATACCCTATACGTTAGTGGTTGACAGACTAATAAATTTGATAGTATTCGATCACCAAGCAAGACAGCTTTTGTCAATTTAAACTTTTATTTGAGAACGCAATATCGTTAATTGGTACCTCGTAGTCGGTTAATAGTAGATAACTGATAGAGGTATGTAAAAAGTATGTACCTCGTTTTATAATTGAAGATTTGGGAAGTGATATTCACTTTTTTTACATCAAAAATCAGAAACGCACCAATGTCGGGCCGCGCCAACCTGTGTGCGTTACTTACGAATTGTTTATCGTGATTAGTATTAGGTACCGGACGGAACGCCTTCGCGTACGGTACGGTACAGGATGGTCAAGTACGGTGATGGCCCCTATACGGGACGTATGGCAAACTTAACTCTAAATGTTGTTACGTAAAAATAATTACAGCGATTGGACCACAGATCCGGAGGAAAATCACTGACACTTTATTCGGCGCCCCCAAAGGCTTGTCACCTGTGTGCGCCGCACATAGGGGTGGCTTGGGCCTGCAGCAAACTGAGCAAAGTAATCAAAGAAAGTAATGGTCAGGAGGTTGAGCGGTATTGTCGTATTCGTACCATTGTTATGATATGAATGTGGTTCGCGTAGAAACAAATTATTACTTCGCGAATGTTGGTGTATTATTATTTGCAAAAAATACAGCTCACCTTGGGTAGGACCCAACATGAATTAACTCAATATTCACACATGATTCTTTAATTTGGCAGTGATGATGTGGAGCTTGTCATCCGAACTGAACAGTTCGCCACGTTGCGATGGAGAGAACTGGCCCTAATCGAGAGTTCCTGCGAGAACTTGCCCAGCAGCGTGCTAGTGAATTGCTGGACAAGAACCGAAAGAAACAGGATGTTCGAGTAAACGACATTGTAATGCGTACCCTGAGGGCTCTGCGCTAGAAAGTTGATAGCATCCTGAGGGCTCTGCTAATTGAGATTTGTTGCACATCCTGAGGGCTCTGTGCTGTGAATTGATATAATGTGTAACGCTGCATATTGCATCATTATTGTGGATGGCAACCTGAGGGCTCTGCCAGGTCTGGTTCGAAACTAACCTGAAGGTTTTGATTCAGACAATTGTGTGTATCCTGAGGGCTCTACACTTAGTGGGAAAGTAGACCGATCGTTGCGGAGGGAGTAAACAGATATGGATCGATTGGGTGTTGTGTGCAAGCTGAGGGCTCTGCACTACACTTAGTAACCAGCTCTGATAGTGCCATGGACTTGCTATATACTGGCACAGTATATATTAGGTCTATGACTATTGAGTTCTTTAAAAAATTGAAATAAAATCATCATGCCAATCAAAGATAACCCGAGGAGTTCTCTGTCAATTCATGATGAACTTATTTCCGTTTCTTACCCGAAGCATACTTAACCGCGTGACACTACCAGTATAGTACCACTACCAGTTTGGTAGTGCCCACAAAGTAAATAGAGAACAAGTTGTGGTGCTTTGGGGAATTGATGTATTGTTGTAGTTGGGCCATGGGAACGTTTACATTCCCAGTGGCACAACCATGGGATGCCAGTGGTGCCTTGGGGAACTACTATTTCCTTCGGCACTACCAGTTGTTTCAGATTTCTTAATGGAAATTTTAACTGTGTTCTAATACTGATAATGTTATTTGTAGGCCATTATATGCCGTAGAGGTTCAAGCTGAGCCATCACCTTTTGCTGTTAATGCTGAAGCGGGCGAGGACGCACCGGTATCAGGAACGGCCGAATTAGCTGATGAACCTCTACGCACAGAAAAAAGAAATGACTACGTCTTCTATGCGCTGCTCGCTCATGGACAAACATAGAGATCTCAACCATGACGTCGATTTTGGCGGGAAACCGATTAGATATTCTTTTGTTTTTATTGGATGCATTTGGTGTGCATTGTGAATGAATCTTGTTCAGATGGACGTTCACGCTATATTTTTGTAATATATTCCTAATGTTTTTGGTTTTTCCAATTAGTTTTAATATTATCAGCTAAATCAAGTTAATTGTTTATATATCAAGTTAAATATATTACAGGAAAATATACATATTTGGTAAACTCACTTTTTAGTAGTTAAATATTCTTATTCCTTAATGCTAATTCTTTCTATAGGAATGTTTTAACAAATCCTTTCTTTTCTTACATGTTTCTTAAAACAAACTAATTAAGACTAAAGTCTAATTATCATAACCTATGAAAACACATGACATAGAAAAATGTCCTTATTCTTAAAGTTGGTTATAAGACCTACCTTTTAACAAAGGTTGAGAGCGTCCTCTCTATGTGATAAAACTAGGAACAAATCATATTAGGCGAAGTCTCTGCCTTAAAATAAATTCTAAAGTTTAAGTTCTAGTTATAAAATGAATATTACTTGATAAATCCCATTTAGGTCCTTTCCTTTTCTTCCAATAAACTGTATCACTTCGTCACTCCCAGTAATGTAGGAACAGCTGGGGGTCCTGGATTGTTGATTTGGAGACACCTGGCCATGTGGTCTTGTATCACATGGTGGTCGGCAATCCTCTTTGCTTACAGGAAGTGTTATTGTTTTACTGGGATAAATAGGGGTTATTTATCCAGAGAAGGTGATTACCCTTAGGGTCAGGGTCATTGTAACCAGTATGTACAACGAAAAGAAAGAAAAATATAAGTGGGAACTCATTCTGAAGTAGTCATGTCACGACATTAAATCACGTGCCGGAGCACGAGGAAAAATAGTTTAAACGAGTAAACTAATAAAGTCCAACACGTGGAACGTGGAATATTGAAAAATAAAGCGTAAACTAACAACTTAAAACCTAAGTTTAAGAGCGGTGCACTCTGAAACAATAGAGAACGCCATTAACATCGTGTCTACAATATTCATAGGAAAACTAGCAGAACACCAGAGGGATGAACTCACATGACCGCTCCACCTTATCCTCCGTTCATGGAGGTTCTAGATTGCGAGGCGTGGAGCCCTGCGGCGTGTTCCATCCGAAAAGAGATCCAAGAAAGATCATCTTGGTCGAGGCCTATTTCCTTTACCACGTCAGCCTAGCGTTGACACGAAATCAGAGACAACATAGATTTCGATCAGAGACAAAACCATAGAAATGTGGCATTCATCTCGAAGAAAAAATATAGTTAATCTAATAAAATCCTTGTTTAAATTATTATTCTATAAATTTTGACCAATTACCTATATTATTTACAAATATAAGTAAATAAAAAACATTCTAGCAACACGTCCGTCGCAACACACCACCTATGTATAGGGACCATTTCCAAACGTCTTCGTCAAATGTCACTGTCAAACGTCACTGTCAAACATCCAAGGTGACGGGTTGACGGTACGGAAACAAACAGGTGTGTTTGTTTTGGAAGACGATCAATGACCAAAAGCGTTAAAATAATAGCTAAATAAACAATTATGTGTAATGAATGTGCGAATCAACAAACGTAAGCGCAGTATATGTGAAATTTAACACGGTTGTGTTTAATACACGCAACAGTATTTAATTTATTTTGGCAAATTATAATACAATTTCAACGTTTCTTTGACGCATCATAGATTTAATTATTTGGCAAATAAGAACTTACTAGTATAGCAACATTAAAAGTCCTTGTCAACACAACTGTTTTACAAAAATTTAAGTGCTACTTTGTGCTCTGTACGATCGTTTGCATTTTGCTTTTTATCTTTTTCATTGTGCAATTATTTTCGTGGGATTTTCCGCAAGTACGTTTAGTCGAGTGTCTACTCCTCCGTCTAGCGACGCAATCTTCACGAGATACTGCCTGACTGTGATAAAAAGTGTTTGAGAAAGGACTCCTTGTGATCTAGTTTTAGTGGATCTTTTGTGAGAAATTGACTCTTTACCATGCCTCAAAGAATCTGTTGTGTTTCTTCCTGTGCTGCTTCACTTATTGAAGGTAAGAGAAATTGATAAACACTAATTTTGTGCGGATTAAAAATTACTAATACTTTTCACTGTCGAAACTTTGCACGTGTTATTTTTAATTCTTAACTTTAACCACCTAATAAATATATGTATTGTAATGGATTTTAGGAGCCGTATTACATGCCTTCCCGAATCCAGAGAAGGAACCAGAAAAGTTTCTGCATTTGGGTCATTAACGCTGGACTTCTTGGAGAAGAGGAGTCATACATATTCAAAAACAAAAGAATATGCCATACTCACTTTGAGGAAAGATATCATTACCCGAAGAATCGATTGAGTAAATTGGCTATTCCAACTTTGCATCTCTCAGGTAAATTTTGAAAGATTGTGTATTAGAAACTTCCCATTAGAGTTAACAGAAGCATTATAGTGTTGATATAGTTCTAATTTGTCAAGGTTTTGTGTAATAACTACTAGTACAAGGGTCACTAGTATGACTCAAATAAAATAGATTTTCTTTACAAAATGATATATTAGACTAATTCATATATATATATTTTTGCAGATGCACCAATACCTACTTCTACTATGCAGTCAGAACAAATTTTGTCTACAGCAACAGCAAATAACTAGCTTTTGCCCGCTATGCTATTCCAGGTCATTATCTACCTCTGTACCAAATTTCATCGAAATCCGTCCAGTAGATTTTGCGTGATTGAGTAACAAACATCCTCACAAGTATATATATTGAGATAAGAGACATGACCGGTGCGGTGGTGGCCGAGTGGTAGGGCGCCCGCCTGTGAAAGGCCCCAGGTTCGAATCCTGCCCGTGCTATAGGAGTTTGTATACCAATCTGACTCATGTACCTATGTTAGTTTTCATCAACCACCACTTGCTTCCGGTGAAGGAAAACATCTTGAGGAAACCTGCACTCTGGTGTGTGAAATGGAGAAGGCAATGGCAAAACCACTCCATTAAAATTGCCTAGATAGTTGTTGTGTGTGTTTCATTGCATATAATGATCATGACCCTCAGTCATGAGGAATACGACTAAGAGAGAGAAGAGACATACTTCATGTTTTTATTTATAACTGTTTGTATAATCTTCTATATTATTTTCAGGTCCATCTGAAGCCTCAACAAGCACATGCATTCCCCACATTGATAAAGATGAAAATCTAATCACCAAAGATACAACAAGTAAATTGCTTACAAAACGTAAGTACATTATTACCAAATACTCTCTCTCTCTCAGCCGAAAGACGTCCACTGCTGGACAAAGGCCTCCCCAAGGATTTCCATAACGACCGGTCCTGCGCTGCCCGCATCCATGCGCATCCCGCGACCTACTACCTATTACCAAATACTATAGAGTTATAATTAGGATTGCTATTTTATAATAATAAATATGTATAAATCAGGATGAGACAAATAGTATTTATTGATATACATACTAATAATCTATACATATAATAAAACAGTAAAAATATTTTGTCTGTACATTTAGTATTTTTGACTAAAATTGATTTTTTTTTATTGTTCTTTTTAAGTGTCCCACTTAAAAAGAACAATAAAAAAAAAAAAAATATATTTATTTCAGACTGAGTCCATATTTTGGTTAGTAACAATGAAAACTTATAACTATGTTAGTAAAATACACACACATATTAAAATCAAAGGAAGAGAAAGAGGGTGTCGAATGCCAGCCCGACTGTCTACTTAACTGCGTGTAGTTTGAGCCAGCGGGCCAGCATCGGCAATAAAAAGAAAGAATAGAATTCGGCCAATAGAAAGCAAAATTATTTTTTTGTAATTTCTTGTCTGTCTGTATGTATGTACGCGTTTCACGCAAAAACTTCTGGACGGATTTGAATGATTTTTTTTTTTATTGTATAGCTATTAATCCTGGGCAAAATATAGGCTATAATTAATTTTGAAAACTGGAACACCTGATGAAGAACCATAACAGAACAGCTAAACTATAAGAAATATGGAAATGGTGCCTTAACAAAAGTCGTTCAACCTGATGAGCATTTTCTACTGACGTATAAAAATTGAATGTCTGGAACATCTGATGAATAACTCCAAGAGACCAGCTACTCTATAACATATATGGAAATAGCGCCTTAGCCAAACTTGATTAATCTGATGAGCATTTTCTGTAGACATATAAAAATCGAAGATCCGAAACATCTGAAACAGTTTGGAACACAAAAAGATTTTTCATCTAAGCGAAACTCACGCGGGCGAAGCCGCGGGCGACAGTTAGTAAATAATAATAGTTGTGTGTGTTCATTATTCTGTTATTACTTACTTCTGTGTCTTTATTTTTTATGTAAATACATCTATTGGCGCAGTTTAGTAGTAATCGACTCTAATACTCTGACGGATAATGGTGTGATTATCGTGCCATCATTGCTCAGATATTTTCACATCTGTCCGATGTCCCATGATGGCTTTTATTAAAATTGTCATACCTACCTTATTTGACGTAATTAAATGTGAATAATTTTAAAAACTAATTTTTTAATTTTCAGGTCGGCAGTACAAGAAACTTACCAAAACTGAAAGTGATTTGTACAAAACTGTGGCTAAAACGCAAACTCAACTTAAAAGATGTCAACGAATAAAGGACTCGCTTAAATTAAAGTTAAAGGTCGCAAAGAAGTTTACAAAATCAGCAGCTTATAATACAGTTACCGAAGATTTATCTCCAGCTTCAAAAACATTTTTTGATATGCAGGTTAAACAGGCGTCAAAAAATCCTAAAGGACGACGTTTTACAGTGGATGAGAAGATTTTGGCGCTTACCTTATACAAACCAAGCCCCAAGGCATACAGAATTTTAAGTAAAATATGTGTGCTTCCGAAAAAAGCACCTTAAATAAACTTTTGACGAAAGTTTCTTTATCGCCTGGGCCAAACAATGATGTCATTTTTGATCACCTAAAAAAAAGAGTAGATAAAATGCCTCCAGCGCACCGTTTCTGCACAATAATATTTGATGAAATGGCTATATCGCCCATTATAAGTAAATTCCTTAATCAACCAAACCAAGGCGAAGTATCTAAAAAGAAGGAAGAGATTTTAAGGAGGATTTTTTAATATTAATAGCCAGGAAATATATCCTATTTATGATCCTCCTCATTTAATGAAGGGAATTAGAAATAATTTAATTACAAAAGATTTAAAATTTCAAATACAAGAGAAGAAATACACTGCCAAATGGGCCCATTTAGAAGCACTATACAAAAGAGGACCTGGCTTTAAAAGAATGCGATTAATTCCAAAACTGACTGCACAACACGTAATTCCAAATAAAATTCCAAAAATGAAAGTAAAATACTGCACACAAGTGTTCAGTAGGACAGTCAGTATTGGCCTGGTATACACAGCAGGTAATTATGAACTAATATAATTCATTTACAGATCCACATTTTTCTGTGCCAGTCTTTGAATTCCATTTTTTTCATACTTAAATTTGGCAAGTAAGTAGTCTACAGAACTAAAATTATATCATTCTTCATTTTTAATTTATTAATTAGCACAAAAATGTTACCCACATAATCCACATGAAATTTGGAGTACTTTGGTTTAGAGTATAGAAAGTATAAATACAACTAGTATCTTTTTCGAGTTTTCTTTACTAATATAAGATGGGACTAATATTCACTTTGTTTTTATTTTAGGAACTGGTAGGATACCGAAGAAGCAATCATACTTACACAACAGAAAACAAATAGTCCAAATAACTCATCTTAATAACACCAATAACACCTTAGAATCAATTAATTCCGAAGAAGAAACATTATCTTGCTCGATTCCCCAGGGCAGTGTACTAGGTTGTATTCTGTTCATTTTGTACATAAACGATTTGCCTAAAAAATCTAGATGAAGAAAACACTTTATCTGTTCTTTTCGCTGATGATTTATCGATATTAATAAGATATGAAAACACAAATAACTCTGATATAAAAACCATTATAAAAAATAAACTACAAACAACAAAATCTTGGCTGAATAAACATAATCTCGAAATGAACTATAATAAGACTAAAATAATGCAGTTTTCATCCCACCACAAAATACCACTAGATACAAACACCCAATTTCAAAATACACAATTAGAAACAGTAACTTCCTTTAATTTATTAGGAATATGGATAGATTCACATGTAAATTGGAAATGTCATATTGATCATTTAAAAGCCAAACTCAGTAAATTTACGTATGCTCTCTACCAAATTAAACACGCTACTAATAATGAAACCGCATTGTCTGCCTACTATGCATATGCATACTCATGGTTGAGGTATGGCGTGATGTTATGGGGTAATAGTAGCAGCGCACTCATGTGATCATTCTCTTCATATTACAGAAAAAATGTGTAAGAATACTAGCTCAAATAAGTAATACTGAAAGCTGTAGACCATTTTACAAAAAGTTTGAATTGTTAACACTTCCTTCTATATATATACAGGATATTTGCATATTTGTTCATAATAATAAACATTTATTTACACAGATAAAAGATACACATAATTATAATACAAGAAATAAAGAAAGATTTTGCATACCAACTTCACGAATAGAAATGTTACATAAAAGTCCATATCATATGGCAGTAAAAATTTACAATAAATTACCTCTTAACATTAAGAACGAGAATAAAAAAATATTATTTCAAAAGAAATTAATAGTAGATTTTACAACAAGTGCACAAAACGAACCATTTTTATCCGAGACTTTTAGCAGCCCGAGCCGAAGGCGAGGGTAATAGTAATGTCGAGGATAAAAATCGTTTTGTGGACGAGTTATAAACTCTGCTTTTCACTTCGATTGCGAGGAAATAAAACAGAAAACGCACGAAAAAACAAGAGCTGTTTCCCGCCGCTTCATTTTTTTTCATCTTACGACATTGATATTAGGCTTCGGCTGCAGACCTATACAGCCTACTATTAAA
>JAEMBS010000379.1:0-25559 GCA_018467065.1 Ephestia elutella
CTAAAACTTCCTTGTTAAGTCGTTCATTTTATTTATTATTTTGATTAGCAGTCGTAGTTTTAACATATTTAATGCTTGATATCTTTTTGCCAACATCATTTTCACAAGAAATACTCAAAAATAAAGAGCTTTGTAAATCAAAATACATTTTCACGCCTCATTTAGCTAGTGAACTAAATGAGGCGTGTTACGTGTTGCGTGTTGCGTTGTAGAACTACGTAACTCAATCGCAAAGGTATTTCTCGATGACATCTGTCGAATTTGTAACATAAGGTACCGATTTCCATACTAAAAAACAAAACGTTACTCGCTAGCGAGCTGCTCGCTTGCGAGCTTTCGATAGGTTTTCTTTGTTGACTCTTGGTTGACTCATACTACCGATATTAGTTCTTCAAGGGACCGCTAGAGGCGCTGTAAATTTTTTCATAGACATTATTTACGGCGACGCTAGCGAGTTCGTTCACTATTAACTCATGGTAGGGCTACTGCGCACTACATGGGATGCGTTCGAGATTAGCTGAACTACCTACTTAGTACACAGATAGATCGGAAGAGGCGGTCCTCTGCTATGGCCTGGCAGGAGCCCACTTTGGACTCCATTGGATGGAATACTACTTATTGAGACATATGAAAACGATCGTTTATAAAGATGACTATCCCCTATCAAATTAAGAAACCCTTATACGAAGTAAGTAAATCCGATATTATACTACGACGTTGCTTCCTCAATATTTATTTTCACTAAGCAGCTCGCTCTGCTATGTACTAGGCATGACACAATTTTTAGAACCTAAGGATAAAATAACATAAAATAAAATTAGTCCAAAATTTACATCTGACTGTCGTCCCATCCCTACAAGTCACCACCGGCGGCGGCGCCCCGCCCGCTTCATTCGCTTTTTGTGTGCGGGCATGGCAACACACACACTACAACAATATTTTTATTTTCTTTATATTCCAAGTATCTGGAATATCTTAAAATTAATTTATAACTTCAGTGTCAGTGGACCATGACGTACTTTAAATTCATTACACTCGTAAACAACAAAAAATGTAAGTATTTTTTCATTACCTGAATATCTGGTTTGAATATTAACGATACTTTGAAAAAGTTATAATGCCTAACAAAATGTTAGATAACTACGTATTTATGTTGCATTGGCTACTATTACTCGTACGTAACCGTGATTTTACATCACACCTGTGTGCCCCTGCGGGTACTTTGATAACATTTAATCATAAACTCAACAAACAACGGTCGTTAGACCAATTGATTTTTTTTTCTCCGCTGACCCAACTATGCACCTACCTTCCTTTTATCTTGGAATTGTCTGTGCATGATGTTGCATAATACAATATCGCGAATAGTATATCGCGTCCTGAGTTGCGATTTTACATGAATCGTAACCATAAATATACGTCACATGTTTAAGTTTTACATTTGTAAAAACATTTTTTCGTGGCAAAATCACGAATCTACATATGTATTGATAATTTTCTTCTTATTTCTTGATTGTTCTGACCGTCGTTAAAAGTTAAACGCAAGGCCCAATTGGGTTATTTGTTGGTGAAAGATTAATAATATCGAACTACGATATAACAAGTATGTTCAGAATTTAGATTCGCAATAAATCTGGGTCCAATTCTATACTGAAGATCCTGGAATAATTGTGTGAACAAGATTTTAGCCAAGCATAAGCTATCATCATTGCAACATTTAAAAGTAAACCTTTATCCGTTACGTCAATTGCTTAATTGTTTATTGTGATAAAAACGTTCGTACCTATTTTGTACGCATTTGACCTTTTTCGATTTTAACGTTACTTCGTTAGTCACTGGATGGGTCTGTCTCAGCTGTATTCACAGTCTTAAAAACCCATCAAACCCCATTGGGCCCACTTGGTGCCCTAATCCTCCTTACCCATCCATGGGAAGGACAGTGCCCCAATATTGGGGACATTAAAATAGCTATGATGATGGCGGTTGGTCTACGGGTAGTCAACGAGGAGTCTACAGGCGATCTACGGGTACTCTACGGGTGGACTACGGGTGATCTACGGGTGGACTACGAGTGATCTACGTGTGGACTGTGCTATGCACATATAGAACTACAATGCGATTGTAGTCGCGTGTGCACTGCCCAATAGAACTACAATGCGATTGTAGTCAGGGATACACATTTACCCTTAGAATTACAATGCGATTGTAATCAGGGTTTTACACTATAGTCAAGCACATACAGAATTACAATGCGATTGTAGTCACGTGTGCTCCGACCCAATAGATCTACAATGCGATTGTAGACGGGGTTAGAATTACAATGCGATTGTAATCAGAGCGACTATAGTCAAGCACATATAGTCCGATAGAAGAACAACAACAACGCAGAAGATATGCAGCTGCCCAGTCTCCTTACGCAAAACGGGCCCAATCAAGAGGCTTAACTACAAAATCTTCGCGCTAAGTATTACCCAATATGACTACGATATAATCGTAGTCTAGTTTATATTCTACACCTATATAATAGCATATATAGAACTACAATGCGATTGTAGTCACGTGTGCACATTATTATGAAATTTTAATTAGTCTAATTTTTGCCATTTCGACTCGAGATGATGATGATGATTATTACCTTATTGAACTACAACGCGATTGTGGTCAGGTATACACATTATTACCCATTAGAACTACGACGCGATCGTAGCCTGGTTTATAAAGTATCTCTACTTACTTACTAATTTTATACACACTTATATTAGCACATACAGAACTACAATGCGATTGTGGCCAAATCTACACATTATCAGCCAGATATACGCAATAGAACTCCGAAGCTATCGTAGACAAACTATTATCCGAAGTATAACTATGCAAATAGTAATATTATCAGATGATAACCATGTAACAAAAGTGTGTATCTTACTATACAATTCGAACACCCTTTAAGTATCTCATACTTATCAAAACTTTACTAGACTGATACATTCAAGTATTATTTTTTTCTGGCTGCGTAAGTTCTTAGAACTATAATGATGTTATAACCATGCACTGTCATTATTAACTCAGCTCTGTTCATTTTAGCTAAGCACGGACTTCGAGTCTCACAACTCTTGGCAGTGACAGATTATCTGTATGTATCTGTTGTTATAAATGTTTGAACATCAGGACTGATGAAAATCACTGACCATTGCTGGTCATCATAACAGGTATGTTTGTAATATAATTGCTTGGAACGAAACGCGGCCGCGGGGTTCTCATGGCAAGGACCCGGCTTGCGGGGTTCTCACATTGCTCGCGTGAATGGGTCGCGGACGGCCGCCATTGTCCTGTGCTATATCGGTTTGATTTTAATACGCGGAGAGGTCCCGCGTCTTTTGATTGTTAATTAGTTTGAGTTATATTTGTGAATTTCCTGTTTGTTAAATAACTATTAATTAAGTTTGTGTTTGTGTAACCCGTTATTGTGACTTTTTCCTGTGAGATGTGACGCGTGGCTGGTCGCTCACATCTATCTGTTGCC
Source organism: Ephestia elutella (assembly GCA_018467065.1). NCBI lineage: Eukaryota > Metazoa > Arthropoda > Insecta > Lepidoptera > Pyralidae > Ephestia > Ephestia elutella. Next base: position 3,524 of record JAEMBS010000379.1, read on the forward strand.
GAGTGGAACTGCTGGAAGAAACCTACGTATTTATTCTGGGGAAGAGATCTCGGGGTAGGTTGGGTGTTTAGGGACCGCATCCCCTTCCGAAGACACTCGAAGTTGGATCCGAAGATTAAGAAGATTCAGTTTGGTAAGTGGTTTGCAATTGTAGTTATTAAGTTAGGTTATTATATAGGGCCCTGTAGCTCCCGTTATAAGCTATGATGGTAGCAGTCTGCGTATAGCTTAAGTTAGGTTTTAGTCGGACAGACGTAGTGCCGGGTCGAGGTTTTTACCGGTATTTTTTTACCCGGTAAATTTTTCGGTACCGAACCCTCCCGCCATTTCGTTTGCCCGGATTCTCTGCGCACATTTTCTCGAGCCAACTTCGGGAAGAAACAGAAAATGTGCGCAGAGAATCCGGGCAAACGAAATGGCGGGAGGGTTCGGTACCGAAAAATTTACCGGGTAAAAAAATACCGGTAAAAACCTCGACCCGGCACTACGTCTGTCCGACTAAAACCTAACTTAAGCTATACGCAGACTGCTACCACCATAGCTTATAACGGGAGCTACAGGGCCCTATATAATAACCTAACTTAATAACTACAATTGCAAACCACTTACCAAACTGAATCTTCTTAATCTTCGGATCCAACTTCGAGTGTCTTCGGAAGGGGATGCGGTCCCTAAACACCCAACCTACCCCGAGATCTCTTCCCCAGAATAAATACGTAGGTTTCTTCCAGCAGTTCCACTCGGCAACAGATAGATGTGAGCGACCAGCCACGCGTCACATCTCACAGGAAAAAGTCACAATAACGGGTTACACAAACACAAACTTAATAGTTATTTAACAAACAGGAAATTCACAAATATAACTCAAACTAATTAACAATCAAAAGACGCGGGACCTCTCCGCGTATTAAAATCAAACCGATATAGCACAGGACAATGGCGGCCGTCCGCGACCCATTCACGCGAGCAATGTGAGAACCCCGCAAGCCGGGTCCTTGCCATGAGAACCCCGCGGCCGCGTTTCGTTCCAAGCAATTATATTACAAACAAGGTATGTACTCATACCAAATATCTAAACATTGGGGTTTAACACATAGAGCTCAAGAGAAAGTTGGGCGGTAAACTGAGGAAAGGAAATCCACTCATCAATCGAGATGATTATTCGCCAAATGTACATAATTTAGATAATTTACAATATACACGTCTGGTACATTTATTAAATACTTTTAATAAATCGACTGATCAATCGATCAATCAGTTATTTCCTATATATTTAATATATAAAACAGGTACTTTATGTCACTATTGAGTATGGCGTCAAATTTGACAGTATTTTAAATAAACTGTTCAGGCGATCAATTTTCTCCTAAAAGTTTGTATAATGAAATTTTTTCATTGTCAGTCCGGGTGACTCCGGAATCACCCAATATCGGGTCAATATCCGATACCAGTCTCTTTATCTTTTTATAATTAGCAACTCGCTTCACTGACAGTTGCCCATGTATCTTTATACATAAAGAACACATACATAAAGTTTTATACATAAAGATTATAATACATAAAGATTCAGCTTCTTGAATGATTTTTTGCAGATTGCATCCAAATTCAATAAGTAATGATAGCTACTACAAACTGAGATTATGTACTTACTTATTATTACATACTATATTTCAATACTTACATATCCACTCAGGCGCTGCCGCCGCGCGATGACCGGGCTCTAAAGCGCTGCTGATCGGCAGGAATTACCAACCGCAAATAGCGCGCTATGGTTTTGCACTTTTAGAGTCAGTACAAAAAATAGAGGCAATTAATTAAAATTATAAAACTAGTATCATAAAATATATTAGTTAGGCGATAGATGAAGATGCATTGTTAAATGAATATCACGTTTTAGATCCAAGTTATTTAAGTTTCAATTTCAATTTTGTAAATATTTTATTCACTTGCATTAAATGTTTTATATTTTCCAATATAAGCAATAAAAATGGTAGGTTTTATATGATTTTAGACAGCACGTAAACCACGTAATCAGTTAATGTTAAAAAAAATATCTGTCCTGTAAAAGAAATAACTTAAATATATTTATAGAATTAGGCTATCAATTTCTAGTTTCCAACCCAACATGGCAGCGCGCAACCTATATATAAACCTAGATTTCGTGTAAACTACTCACTTGTTTTGCAAAATATTGACAATAAACGTGGAAAACAATATATTCTTTGACTTTACATAATAATATCATTATGTAAAGTGAAAAGAAAAATTTGTAAAAACCTTTTTAAAAGTAATTGAAGACTCCAACCGTCTCGTTACGTCACTATTCACAAATATTCATATCTTAACACTATGAGATTATTGTACAGAAAGATTAATAACACACAAGAAACTACATTAAATTGTGAACACGTTGAATTATTGCACTATTCCAAATAACAAAAGAAACCTCGTCAAAATGAACTTGCAAAGTACACATAAATCACAGCGAATGGGGCACGGATTCGGGTCCGGAGCGCTTCAAAAGCCACACGATAAAGGTTGTTTCACGGCGGCAATCTTTTTAGATACTTACCTACTAGCCGCGCTCCCCCCGCGAAGTTTGAAATTCGAACTGCATTCAAAGATAGATATGTATAATAAGTTACAATTTAGGATGCTGATAATAAAATCCTACAAGTGTTTTGAAGAGTGAGTCGAATTTACAAATCGAGGGTTCCGCCTAAAGTTTTTTTTTATCCTAATCGGGAGAAAAATACCTTTAACTACAAGTCACACGCAAAAACAAACTACTAGGTACTAAAAAGTTTAACGTTGGTAAAGAAAAAACAATTATACCTAATTTTAAAGATATTTAAGGAAACCTACCCTAAAAAGTGCGATAACGAACCTTCGATCACTTAATTATGACAATAGAAAATAAGTTTTAATAAAAGCTGAATAGAGGCTAATATAGAAATTCCAAGTTTTCCATCACCTCATATTACTACACTCGAAACTCAAGTATTTTTTTTAACTTAGTTGTAAGTCAATCAAACACCATTAATTAAGCATCGCCGAATTATGAAATGTAAACAAACAACCCAAGTCAACACACCTTTACATTTTTAATGGCCGATTTGGGGCAACAATTCGTAGCCCGCAGCGGTATAGATCATCATTATTTCATCTGAATACAGAATTAATAAGTTTTTTTAACTTTTCTTATATTTCCTGAAATAAACAGTGATCTATAAATGCTTTAATTTATTTCTATAACATATCTAAATGTAGTTGACACGTAGTTTTTATCGTAGAAATAATTTTACATACTTAATAATCACATTTACTGACCATGTCTGGGGCACGAAAAATTTTGAAAAATAAATATTCCTTATTTTGAACAGATTTGCTTTAACAAAGTTAAAAGAATCTATAAACGATGCCTACGTAATAAGTTTCTAACAAAGTATTATTCAGAAAACACTTACTTCATTGTTAATTTAGCAGGAGAAAACACACATAAAAACACCACTTGTTCAAAAGTTCACGGCACGATGAGGCCCTTTTTTTTTTCTATGACCATACATTTTTTGCTCCTCGGCAATAGTTCTGTCCATATAGAAACTATTTCGATTAACAGATCTCGACTCTAACGAACTCTTACTGAATGAATAACACTTTTTCCATCACTAGTGTCGTTATCAGCTGAGGCCCGGATTCGAGCCCCAATCGCTTCAAGGCGTTTTCGTCGGGTATCAAAGTGTGACCCAAAGCGCCTCAGTGGGATCAAGCTTATCAATCCAATTAACCGGCTTTTACGTTCACTGTAGTTGTACAACAGCAACGCTCTAAAGCACCTTATAAATGGAATAAAAGTACCTTAAGCCAGTAAGAGCAGTGCTTTCTTTTTTGGTCAAATTAAAGTAAGATAACAAAGCACTTGTTTCTTAAGAACTAGACATTAGCCCTTAGCTCTAGCTTGAGCAAGCAAGTACTGAACAATATTAGATACTCAGTATGTTGTTGTTAGTTTCTGTTTATGGGGATTTATTCAAATAGCCAATATGGCAATGGGTTTTTCTTTTTCTGATCGTAAATGTGTTGAATATTCTACGTAAACTCGAATCTTTAGTACTAATATCCCCATCATTCTATTAACAAATTTATTTCAACAACTGGAAGCATAATTATATTAGATATCTATCTTAGTGATTTGGATGCGAATTTTTTGATCAATAACAAAAAAAAAAAAAAGATGTATAGTAGTATAATATGGACCTTTATTTTTCACAGCTACTGTATTTATTACAAATTACTCCTAGCCAAGGTCATCTGCAACGACTTGCGTGAGTAAGTTACCATTTGGCACAAGGAAATAATCTATTATCGAGAATCTAATCACAATTAAAGACTCTCTTGTCATTACACGTCATTTGCCTATACGTGACAGAACTTTTAGATTCTTCTTTCAGACATAACTATTTTCTTTATAATATGTATTTGTTACTGGAAACATAATAAGCTTGTACAGAAAGTACACTTTCATTTCGTTTGTTGAATTCAGTCTTTCGTTAATAGTTCTAACTAAAGGCTCGTGCATACGAGTACGTACTCATAACAAAAGTTATAGTGAAATCATCGTACTGTGGTAGGTACCTAATACTACCTATAGTTTATACTCTATGACTGTGGCCGATTCACCTATATATTCGGCTAAGTACAGTCTATAAAAACAGTGTAGTTTATATAAACAGTATATTCAGCAGAAATGTACCGACCTCAAATTTGCATATTCATGTTTTTTCTCTTGCAAATTAATATATATTTGTCAGGTGAAGGTATTCCTCGAGTACTTATAGAAAGAATCCTAAATTAGTATAGTGTCCTTTCAACACGACACATTAACCATCTAGAAGAATATGTTCATAATCAATACAATAAAGATTTCTTACATTAGGTAGTAAAAATTCTAGTCGCTATTCGTAAAATTAACTCTGAGCAAGTATCTCTGCCTGCGTTGAGTTTGCAATTGCAGACTATAAAATGTTCATCAATCACATCTCTCTTAGTAAATATTTACGTTTTAAAGTTAACATATCTTATCCCCAATTAAGCCTGTTAAAGTATCCTGTCTCACAGGAAATAACTATAGTGTTAATTTGGTTACGTTAATTATTGTCCCATAGGGACTTTTAATCTGTTACTCATAGAGCTCATAGAACTTTTAATCTGTTTCTTGTTAACTGCTCTTTCTCCCAAAATATCAAGGCTAGCAATCAAAGTCTGTACCCTACAGACTTATACATTTTATTTGATAGGCTTTAATATGTTTCACCATTTTGCATTACAAAATGAAAAATCCGTAATGACATTGCATCACATAGCCTATTCGAAGAATTTTTTTTCTCCAATTTCGTATTTTTTTTTTGTTTATATCTAATATCTTTGTGTAAGATAATCGTAGATACAACTACATTTGTAGTTATTCATGTAATTAACCATCCTATATCAAAGTATCTAAGGATCCACTTTTAATAGCTCACATTAAAAATAATTAATATTATTATAATGATAAAAAAATAAAAATCTTGCAAATTTCGCAATGGTTCTAAACATCTGCTTAGTGAAAATAAATATTGAGGAAGCAACGTCGTAGTATAATTGATGGTTAAACAAACTTACCTTAATGAAGTTTGACCATAATTATACAAGACGTTGCTTCCGAAGATATTTATAACCCGCCCGTCCCAATCAATGTGTTAAATACATATTACGATATCCCAAGCGCCACATTTCGAAATTTTGTTCTAAAGGAATGAAGCGGGCGGGGCGCCGCCGCCGGTGGTGACTTGTAGGGATGGGACGACAGTCAGATGTAAATTTTGGACTAATTTTATTTTATGTTATTTTATCCTTAGGTTCTAAAAATTGTGTCATGCCTAGTACATAGCAGAGCGAGCTGCTTAGTGAAAATAAATATCTTCGGAAGCAACGTCTTGTATAATTATGGTCAAACTTCATTAAGGTAAGTTTGTTTAACCATCAATTATACGTTTATCAGATGGACAGAACAGTGTTGGTGAGAGTTACGAGTATTCGTGATTTGGGTGTACTTATGACTACGAATTTAGCGTTTGGTGATCACATTACTAACGTTTGTAAAACTGCATTTAAATGTCTTGGATTCATTTTGCGGCAAGCTAGTGTTTTTAATAATACTATACTCCTTACAAGCGCATTATATAATGCACGTGCCATTATATAATGCGCTTGTAAAGAGTAGGCTCGAAAGCGGAGCTATATAGTGTGGAGTCCTCAAGAGGACAAGTACACGCAAATGATTGAAAAAATTCAGAATAAGTTCGTGAGATTTTTGTACCTGAAACAATATGGTGTATACCCCTATTTCCCTCTAATGTATCCCACCGCTTTTGTATTGGGAATGGTAGGTTATAATAGTTTAGAAGTGAGACGTAATGTATCACTTTTAAAATATATTTTTAAAGTCTTCACGGGTATTACCGTCAATAGTCCGATACTTTCGAAATTGTCACTATCAGTGCCGGATGAATTCATATTTAGGAGGCGTAAACCGCCTTTGTTTAGTGCACCTTCCTCGCGTACTAAATTGTATCGGTTGTCTCCCGTGGCCAGAGCTCTAAATATGTTGAATTCCATATGTCAGGAAGGTGATGTAGACATATTCCACTGTTCGTTGGAGAAATTCACAGACAAGGCATTATTATGTGTACCAAAGGGGTTTGGGTAATTTTGTATGAACCAGTGGCGTCATTTTTATTTTTCGCGGCCAGGGATAATTTTATTACTATTTGATAGCACCCTAATAAAGAAACATATCGTAGTGGTAAACATTGTTCTAAGTAATATCGGAGCCGAGGTATGATGTTTTAAAATATATATTTTTTGCCTGTAGTTCACAAGAATATTACACATTAAACGCTACACTATGGCGCTAATCTTAGCTAAGAGCTGTAGAAAAACGCAAAAATAGGAGAAGAAGGTAAGAAAACCTTCCTTTAATCAAGGGCGGATCCAACTTTCGCGTCAGGGGGGGGGGGTCACATGGTCGAGTGAGTGTTTGATACTCAAAACAATCCCGAGAACATTCGCGGGCTTATATTCCAAGAAGGGCTATGACCTGGAGGTCGACGCCCCCCCTCCCCCCGCCTCGCATCAGCCCTTGTGTTTAACTATATTAACGTAAACCTATTGGGTACAGTTTTGTCATAATAGTACATCTAGCAATACATCAAGTTAGATATCTCCCCGTGCATTAGTCGTCGAAGCCGCGGGACCTTTCTGCGCTGTGGCCAGCGGCTAAGTTCACAAGTTCTTCGTGCAACCACGTCGTAGTGCTCACGTAATTGGTCACGAAGCTATTCGTAATTATCATGATTAGCAGAAACTTCTACAGGTGGATCAGCAAGAACTTCTACAGGTTGACCTGCAGTAGCTTGCACATTAACTTGTCGATTGATGTATTAAACTGTAATAAGTGGACACTAGTGTTAAACGCTACCAACGTACATAAGTTACGCCTTTCCACATCTCCAACCAAATGACGAAATACGAACCCACAGTCGAGTGTGCTGGATAGAAACTTTAGTATAACCCAGCACCAAAATATCTTAGAGTTACCTTTGACCGCAGCCACACTTACGGCCGACACACATAAACAAACTGTGTAAAAAGCTCCTACTAAGGATGAATATCTTGCACAAACTGGCTGTAGACACTCAGCTAAATCAGATGATGAGAACAAACACTGCTCCTTGAAGCTACAAATATCCTCAGAAACCGCAACCTGCTGGTACATCAACTATAAGTTTGCCAAACCGCCACCACACCATCTGAAATCACGGCCCTCACCAGCAAGCCGTAAGCGAACTCCTTAACACCGAGCTGAACACAGCTAGTAAGTAGGAGTGAAATGCTAATATTCCGAATCAGTAATGAGGTCAACTTAAATCCCATGAAAAAACTGGTTGCAACGGAACCTTATTACCTTCGAGTGAATGGTGTCAGCTTAACAAAGCAACGATTTCATGGCTAAGGGTAGTTGCCGAAAGTTATCGGCGTGCGAATGTGGAGCTGCAGTACAGGACGTTGCGCATATTGTTAAAGGTTGTCCCCTGTTTGACTTTTTTTACTTTTGGCTGATGATGAAAACCGCAAAAAGAGCTTTTCTAATCATAACCTGTGAAAATGCGATTGAGTCAATGGACCACCTTCTGGTATGTCCCAACTTTGCCCCACTTCCTGCACTATAGAGGACCTTAACGAAGCCAACGACAATGCAATTACCGTGGCCACAGAGGGCATCGACAGTGTTTCGTCAGTTTCCTCGGTGTTGGGCTACGCTCTCCACTTCGGGCCAGGTCAGCCCGATTGTCTTGAGCTCCGCTGCAATAGTGCGTCGCCAGGTTTGCTTGGAACGGCCAACTTTGCGCTTGCCCTGGGGGTATCATTCCAGAGCTTGCTTCGGGATATGTGAGGGATCCTTTCTCAGTTTATGACCAATACATGACCACTTGCCCCTAATTTAGAGGTCTATTGGCATTTCTCGGCATCGTTCCCACAGCTGTTCATTGAAAATCCTTTCCGGCCAGAAAATGCCAAGTATTTGACGCAGGCTGTGGGACACAAGGACCTGAATCAATGGCGCGATCTTTTTAGTGACCTTCCAAGTTTTACATCCATTTTACAGGACTGTTGATTGACTGACTGACGTTTTACCGAAACATTTCGAGTTTCACTCTGAGGGACTTTACTTTTTAGAACGCCACACGGGAAAGGTGGCTCTAACTTTATATATCCTAGCAGCAACATCCTTTTCCGCTCCACCAGACTTCGAGACTAGAATTCGCGTTGATTTTAAGCCCAGCTTTTGCGGCCTCTCGCTGCAGCTCGTCCAGTTAAGCTTGCATGTCGACGTGCTTATGACTGAGCAGACACAGGTCATCAGCGTAGTCTAAGTCATCCAGTTGTTCGGACAGCCCCCATTCTTTGCCATAATTCACTATAAGCAGCAAATACCCAGGGTGATACGAAATAAAAGAGGCGAGAGAAGGCACCTTTGCCTGACTCCGGCGTAAAGTGCAATATCTTGAGAGATTAGTCCTTTTTGAGCAATTTGCAGGAGTTATTTTAATGTAGGGCTTTTAACAGGTCTCTAAGCTTAGGCGAGACTCCGATTTCGTCAAGCCGGCGGTGCCAAATACTTGGCCAAACGGCCAATGCAATATCGAAAGCTTTTTCGAAGTCGACAAACGTAAATTGAACGTAAGTTGCTTCTTCGAGTATGATTCGGAGTGAATTTATTTAGTCCACGCAAGAGCATTTGGAGCGGAATCCAGCCGTGGCCACATACTGGTCTCATTTAATTCAATTTAGTGATTTATTATTACATTCAGATTTAGGGGGGGACCGAATGGATGTTTACATTTTTTTTTCTATACTCAAAATAAACCTAGGGAACAGTGCCAGGCTAACAATACGCACTCGACCATGTGACCCTCCCCTGACGCGAATGCTGGATCCACCCTTGAAGGTCTCTATATGTCTCATTGTTGGGCACAGGTCTCTGTATGAATCATGGCTATAACGTAAAAAGTGTAACTAATTGAAGAATTGTAGATTCATAACAAACAAAACAGTATGCCGTTATGGGACACCCGGCAGGTGTAAAAACATCTGAATGTCGTTAGAAACTAGACTTGTTTCATTATAATCGTGCCGCATGTATAAAACCAGCATAAACAAAGCCGTTTTTTACTTTTTATTAGCATTATTGTTAAAATCGTATTGAATTGTTAGGCAAAAATATGAAAAATAAAGTGCCTAATATCTCAGCTCCGATATAGTTTAGCTATATGTACTCCATAATAAAGTTTGATCCCCTTGATATGTTCTTTCAAAATAACCAAGTTTGGTGAGTGGCCGCGAAAATTGAAAATGACGCCAACTTTACCCAAACCCCTTTATAATTTTTCTATATGTTTTTAGCGATGTTGGAGAAGGTTAAGCCTGTAATGACACGCTGTATAAAATGAAATAAATAAATAAAATAAAAAATTTAAGCGGCTGAAGAAATTAGAAAGCAGCTAAGAAGCGACGTGGTGAAAAGTAAATTAAAAAAGTCGAATGAGTTTTTTTTTTTTTGTATTAGAAGAAGTGGTAGTCATATTTAAAATGAATTTTAATTAATTATTTAACTTATTCTTTACCTTTTTATCATTGCACCTTATCCTCCGAGAACTCTCCCTTATCTACTTTGTCAAGGTTTTTTTTAAGAATCACAAATATTTTACCTGATTATTATACCTTTTTGTGAAGATAATAAAGCAAGGATGTTTTCTAAAATATCTGCGCAAATATTTGATACAAGTTTTTTTTAAGAAAATTGTGTCTAAAGATGAAAGTCATAGAAAAAAATATTAACAAAATACGGGTTATGGGGCTAAATTATCCATTTCCTTGTTAAAGATTTTAGTTTTCTTTACAAAATAGTTTAGATTAATCATTCTTAAGTGTAAAAACATATTAAAACCCTAGGTTGCTTTTCTAAAAAAATATAGAAGTAAAAATCTACGTAAAAGTGGCTTTTTTCTAAAAACATAGGCAAGGTAATAGAGGGTGCAAATAATTTGTTTTGACCCTGAATAGCTGTATAGTATTTGGAAAGGCCTTCACATGTATCTATCGTTAGAAGATAGATGCAGAACACATCGGGTAGTAATGTCACATTGATATTAGCCATCCAAAACAAGAATTTTTTGAAAAAAAGATTTTGTGTATAAACGTTTTTAAACGCGGCCAACATTGTTAAATATTATGCTATGCTAAAGTTATATGAGGTGTAGTGCATTAAATAGTTAATCTTTTGATATAATATATTTGAAAACGTTGATGGCGCTCACAAAATAGACGATAAGAGATGCATCAATAAATTATTGAGATAGGTACTTACTCGTAATAATCTAATCTAGCTATGAACAGAGTAGAAGTAGACAGACTAAAAGTACGATATTATATAGTACTCTGTGCTAAAAGGCATCGATTAAATAAAAAATCGGTCAATGAGAACCCAGCCAACCAATCCTCTAAAATTGGTATTAGCGACGAAACTTTATATCCACACAATTCAGTAGTACAAACGTCAAACGCGGCTATTACTGTCAGTCAGACCTCAGGCAGATAAGTATTTACTTACTTATTTATTTGTATGGATTATTGTTTTAATTTTAACCGCTTTGTAAAGTCTTTTGTTTCCGGAAAATGAAAACATCGGTATAAAACACAAGTGATTGCGTGATAGCTTCTTCATTATTATTTAAAAAAAATGAGAATGAAACGCCTGCCAAAATACTATTAGCAAAAACGGCTCACGTATTTTTGACAGGCAATAAATTTCAATCATATTTATCCACGTGATTGGATTGAAGTTTTCACTTCTATCTTTAACTTCGCAAACGTGTAAAGTTTCAGTGATTGCATAATATTTAACAAGTCATTAATTAAAAAAAACTAACAATCCCGTCTGCATGTAAATACTAAGATCATGATGCATTAGGCATTAATATACAGTTTTTAATTCGTTTTATTAAGACCTTTTTATGGTGCAGTAACGCAGTAGCACCTCCCAACCCCTATGTGAGTTCCTTCCTGTTTAACGACACTTAATAGGTACATACATGGTACAGACCTACAGACTTACAAGATACGCGAGAAAAACATGAACCTACCTTTGCAATCGGGTAAATAACACAGAAGAAAGATACATTTTTATACAATAAGTTTCTGTTTCTGAACGCAATCAATAATGCGCAAGCAGGTGTCGCTTGTTGAAATGTCAATGTCAAATTGTCAAAATTACAATACAAAGTTCAATTTCAAAACAAGGTTTGTGTGGTGTGTGTGGTGGAGTCTCGTCGTGTCCGCATTTATCTGGCGAGTGATTCGCGTAATGAGTTTAATTTGATTAAAGTTGAAGGCGTTGTCGGTATCGGCGGGTGAGGCAGCCAGTGTAGCATCGGCGGCGAACGGCGCATCAGGTGGGTTCTGGTTTGTTTACTATGGCCATGTGACCGCGCCAGAACTACGCCGCGGCCTTCGGGCTGCTCCACGTGCTCTTGTAATCTGGTTACCGTCTCTCTGTGTGCAGGAGCGGCCACGGGGACCGCGGCCCGCGGCGACATGAAGCCTCACGAAGACTACCGCAACGGAGACGGTCAGTGCTGTTTTCTTGTTATATTGCTTCACACTCACACTAAAAATTGCCTACCTACTTAATTTGCTAACAACTGATATTCTCAATGTCTGAATCTGTAGTCAGAAATGTAACAAGTGACCATCAAGTAGTGATTGTTTCCAATATTGACAATTAGCTTTGATCAGTGAGCAGACACAAGATACCTACCTACTGTGTTTATGTGTGACATCAACAGTTGCTTCATTCATAATGTATGTTTGTGTTGGATGTCATTACTAGCCGGCAATTGATATAATTGGCTGAATAGTTCACTGAGAAGAAGCGGTTTTTGTTGCTAACAACCATCTCTTAAAAATGGTCTCTCATCTTCATTTACATTATTCGAGATTAAAACATCACCTAGATGGAATGCTGCCCTGTGGGAATTTCGGGATAGAAAGTACCTTATGTTGGTTTCATTCTACCATGTACCAAATAACTAACATCCATTCTTACCAACATTCACATTTATAATACCTATTGGTGGAACAAATAGGTTGTATAGCTTTCTGTAAAACCAAGCTGGCCGGCCATATTGTCAGCGCACTGATGAATTAGGTGACTATTCTATTTGTGATTGAGTGACAAACAGCAACTTTTGCATTTATAATATTGAGTAACAAACATCCTCACATTTACTTTAGCATACTACAAGTTTGGATTTGTTACTCAATCATTCAAAATCTACTGGATGATGGTGATATACTTGGTAAAACTACAGGAATAGCACACAGGGTACTCGTAATCCGGATCTGGTCGGACTGGAGCAATGCTGAAGGGCACTGCTCGCTATAAAATAAATTAAACTTAAAATTGGGAAGACAGATAATAATAAGGTAATATTCCATAGTCCAGTGCAGTCCAGTGTTTGCTAATGAGCCTTATTATCCTAACTAATATTATAAATGCGAAAGTGAGTTTTCATGTTTGTTTGTTGGTTACCACTTCACACTTTATCTACTAAACCAATCTTCCTAAAATTTCACTTATCTAAACATAGTTTTGAAGTACTGAGAAGCACATATGGGGGTTACTCTATGAAAGGTATTTCATCCCGGGAAAAAGCACTGCTCCTGTGGGAAATTCAAAAGGGCAAAGCCACAGGCAAAAGATAATGGTTTATAAATATGATGTGTGCCTAAATAGATACACAACACAACTTTTAAACCTATGTGTTTCTTATAAACTGGTTATTGAACACACACACTTTCATATGTAGTAAATCTATTGACTTGCAAGTAGCCACCTATGTCGTCAGCTGACTCAGCAGAGTTCATACTCAGTGTGTCAGTACCAGTATAGTTGTGATTAATTGTAGGAAAGGTTATTTGCACTATTTATAATGCAAACTCAGCAGTTATAACCTATAATGTACCTGTGTTGATGTCACGTGGGCATCGCTGCATGCGCTGATTGATTTTATTGTTTCATATCATAAACTACATATATGTCGAATCACATGTTAGTTATATACCTATTGGTGTTGGCCTGTATATGGAAGTACTTGCCTATTTGGAGTGATAAAAGGTACCTATTTGAAATTTCGACAAAAAGTAAAGGCACTTCATTTTTATTTATTTGTTGACGTAATATTTTATTGAGACATCATGCATCAAAGTGAGCAGGGTCTTTGGTTATCGACAATACGGCTTCTGCCAGCTAAGCTTGTAAGACGTCTCTAGAAAACTATCGGCTGTCATTCAAGGTCGGCTCGGATGGTTGGGGTCGCACTCGGAACCGGAATTCAATTCGTTTATTGCTTGAATAGGTACGCAAGTTGTCCACCTCTAGCCAGACGAAAACCAAACGTCCGCATATACCAGTATTACAAAATGACATCTATTCTCACGCCATAAGGCCGCTAGAACGTGTACTCGTTTCAATATTAATTGGCAAGTATCGGAGGCCTGTTTTTGTCTCATCAGCTTTTTACCGGGCGTCCTTGTGATGTGAGGTAGTCAAGCCGTGGCGTGCACCGCCCTCTCCCCCCTCCTCGTCGCGACGTCAATACAATAACAGTCCGCAAGGCTGTTGCGGTGACTTTGCATTTTCTTCAGTTGTTCAGTGTATCACTCAAGGTTCTAGCTGTAATGATAACTATCGAGAACCCTCCGCGATACAGTCGCGCGGGGCACAGCTCGCCATGTCTGCTGATTCTCGTGGTAATAGCTAATAGCACGCTAGCTCATTGTTTATTTACTTACTTCGCTGCGACATTTTTATCATTTTTATCTGCCGATTATGCTAATTCCTCTCGACTATCATTTCGATAGCGACGTTTGCATTGTTTAGGTTAGTTTATGTTCGGTTCAGTCATTGTTCATAGCTAAGTAAGTATAACATAATGGCTGTGGGATGTTGCCGCACGTTCGTCACCGGCTGAGTGCGCCTCATGTTTAGAAAGTAATAAAATAGCACTATCCGAGATTTATGTGGTTTCGAAGCGAACGGAGCAAGCAGTCACGTCCCACTATACAAATAGAATAGGTACAATCTGGCACAATAGCTGATAAATTTCGTGTCTAAGTCTAAATCCCGGAAACTAATAATATTGACGGACGGACGGCGACACGACGACGCCGACGCTCAGAATACGCTATCTCGACACTATCAAAGATATTTCTGCTCTAGTACCTAGATCACGGTCACTTGTTTTTCACCTACTACAAAATTGATTAAGATTCCGATTAGAGAACAGCGAGAAGTTCCCGCAATGAGGGCTTAGCATTTCAAAATACTTATCTGCCTGCTTTGTACTAATGATTTTGCACGATATAAATTACGTATCAATCTAAATTTGTTTATAGGTTACTACGTTGGTAAGTATCGATTTACTATCGAAAAATTAATTCATAGCATGACAGCACAGATAACCCTGTGCATGACAGTAACAAGGTTACCCAATGAGCTGTGCTATCTGAAATTGTAATACTAGAAGGTTCCGCTATCGTGAGAATATCATAACTAGGTAGGCATGTGCTAATCCAGGTTTTACTCTACCCATTTGAGTAGGTACTTATTTGATTGAAATCCGTCAGTGGGGGGCGGCGACGACAGCGAGGGCGAGGAGGCGGCGTCGGCGCTGGAGGAGGAGCTGTCGCTGCTGGACGCGGAGGCGCCGGCGCGCGCGCTCAACGCGCTCAACGCGCTGCGCAAGAGTCGGCAGCACTACGACGTGCTGCTGGTGGCGGCCGGCGCGGAGGTGCCCGCGCACCGCGCCGTGCTGGCCGCCGCCTCGCCCTACCTGCTGGAGGCGCTGGCCGCACCGGCGCCTGCACCCGCGCAGGCCAACGTGGCGCCCGCCTACAAGGTGGACGACGTCGAGCCCGACGCGCTCAAGGAGCTCGTCGAGTATGCCTACACTGGCAAGTGAGTACTGCTCTTCCTACCCAGATCCAGGCGTGGCTTGACATGGATATCGTATGTCAGCATTAGACAGCAGATATGTTTAAAATGTTCACCCATTTTAACTTGAAGTCATAAGTATTATCTAATATTTTATCGATTGTATTATGTATAGAAGTTATGGTGTAACCCTATGTGTGTGTGTGTATCTACTAAGATAAGCGTAGGTATTTGAGTGTTTTCCCGTTATTATCTTTAGCCTCACTATTTTGATTTATGTTTAGTAAACATTCGCTACTATCCTCGTCATGAGTTTATTGTCCATACTACTTGTATGTCTTAAATTCACGTACCTAGCTTGTGAAGCTTGAGATTTTTAATAATAATGCCGCAAGCCGCCAAATAGATGGGCCCGACTAGCTACCCTATGGGTACCAGAGGGGCGTAGGCGTAGGGGAAGACCGCGAATTAAAAGGCGAAATGGCATCGAAAGTTATCTGCGGGAGTAGAAGCGGGCTTCAAGGTGAGTTCAGACTACGCTATAATATTTTATTTTATTTATTTTATTTTATTTATTAGGAAAACTAGGACATTGCAAACAAAATCAAAGTAACAACATTATTAGCAACAGTAAGCCACTTAAAAGTTTTCACAGCTAGAACTATATTGGTTGTCTATAGTCGAAGAACTAAATTAATTACAGAGGCAAAACAAAGTAATTTCCTAAAAAGAGAAAAAAAATACAGATGTTCTCAAAAAAAAAAAAAGAATAGTATGAATTCAAAAACAGTGATTAAAGTTGAAGTTGAAGATGCAATCATTGTTTGTTAATAATAGTAATATGTAGATTATATCAACATAATAATAAAAAAGAAGAAAAGTAACAATGTTGTGTAAAAATTACTAACTGAAAAATTTACCAGTGAGCCGACCCTTTATCACACTGACACTGTCCGCAAAAATATCAAACTCCACAGATCGTGATAACTTATTAACTTTGTCACTTGCTCGCAATAAAAAGGAATTTTGTCTATAAATGGTAGAAACTCCAGTAACAGAAATTATTGGGTTGTTTCTTAGAATAGCATATAGTATATAGCTCATAGCACAACAATATCGCGTACCATACATTGTTATGGACACGTTCACACTGTACTGTGCGATATAGTATTGGCTTACTATAATGGCGCGTGTACACTCTTGCGCGAGGGTCCTCGCTATCCCTCGCACGAATCTCTCGCACGAGGAGCGCTACACGAGTGCGACCCTGTACATTCTTGATTAATTCAGTTACGACGAGCGGCGGCGAGGAGATGGACGCGCTCCAAGTTACGGCAGCTGTAGTGCTATTATAATTATGTGAATATGCAGAATTGCATTATTTTATTTATTTATTTAAGACTTTATTAAACCAAAAATAATAAAATGGTATAAAAGGCGGACTTAATGCTAACAGCATTTTCTACCAGTCAACCTTCGGGATAAACAGAAATAAGTATCTCATGGGTGCACAAACAAAGTGACTAAATTTGTATAAAGAGGTATCACAAATATACTACATAAAATATGAAAGCAAACCAATAATATTGTAACCGCGAATTAATTTAAATATATATGCCACCACGGAAATATAAATAAGTATGCCACCATACTAAGCTCCCTTCTCAGGCGTAGCTCATAATATCCTACCATACCCAACACAAACAAGGTGGGTTCTTGGTTCCACATATTGACATGAATTGGCTTTACGGGGGGTTATATATAGACTTTACGCACGACTTAACGCTATGACGTCTTGAGGTAGAATGAACGAAGCACGAGTGTACAGGGATGCACTCGTCTTCCCTCGCGAGGGAAGGCGAGGCCCTTTGACTCACGACAAAAAGCCGACACGAGGACGAGGGCGCGCGAGGCGAGGCGAGGATAGGCGAATGTATCCTGTACATTCTTATCCTCGCCATGGCTCGCGCTCCCTCGTCGAGTGTGTACATTCGCCATAAGCTATAAATTGGTGCGATGCGCTCAATGCGCTGTGCTATATCGCTGTGCCCTCTCCCCGCCCGTCCCGCAGGCGACACGAGCCTGCCGCAAGCGACACGTCTGGACATGATCCTGTACCGATGCGCCGCCATGAAGCTTGCTATTACCCCAGTTACACGTACCGAGTAAACCGGCGAGACAGTAAGTCGCCGAGTGAAATCCTAGTACTCGGTGCGTCTGAACACTACGCCGAGTGCGGCGCCGAGCGTTTCGCCGAGCAAATGGGCGAGACAGTAGCTCGGACCCTGTTCTACTTACTAGGCCGAGTGAACGGCGAGTGACCTCCTCCCGCTTCCCCGCACTGTCTCGCGCGCTCACTCGGCGCGTGTAAACGGACTGTCTCGCCACTCGCCACTCGGTCATGTTTGTCATAACTCCACTGCCGCGCATTTTTTCACGTCCGCACTGTAGCCTCGCTCGATAAAACTGCACTGTCTCTCCTAAATGCTAGATGCGTGTAAACAGCTACTCGCTTATCTCACGCCGGATCACTGTCTCGGCCGAGTAGCGTTCACTCGGCGATTTACTGTCTCGCCAATTTACTCGGTACGTGTAACTGAGCCTTATATGCTTGCGATAATATCGCGTAATGTGAACGCCATGCTATATATTATAGCATTGCGTCATTCTTTGCTATACTATAGAGCACAATATTATAGCGTAGTCGGAACTCAGCTTTAGTCAACAGAGGATTGTGGAAGGAGGAAGGGGAGGCCTGCCCAGCAGTGAGTGCAGTGAGACACATGAACCGACTAGGATGTCTCACCGCCGGTTGTTGCCGCAGACTGCGCGTCCCGTCGGTGAGCGCGGCGCGGCGGCTGTACCTGGCGGCGTGGCGGCTGCGCGTGGAGGCGGTGCGCGGCGCGCTGGCGGCGCGGCTGCTGCGGCGGCTGGCGCCGGCCGACGCGCTGCCGGCGCGCGCGCTGCCCGGCCTCGCGCCCGACCACCGCGCCGCGCTCGACGCCTACATCGCGCAGAACGTGAGTGACCATGACCACCACTCATCACTCCACTACACTCCACACCACCAACACCAACCAACAACCACATACACAATATCTGAAAGTCTATTATCTTTTATACTAACAAAAACCGAATATAATAATGCCTCTTCTCAATTTGACATATTAAGTGCATCAGCCAATACAATAAAAATCTCTATGCTTAATGATGTAAACAGATAAATTGTTTTTTATTTTTTTTCAAAATCCAAAATTTTTATTCTAAATTTTTGTAAAATACCTAGTTTTAATTTTAGTTTTTAGTTTTTCAGAGTGCAGAAATGTCTATTTTTTTTGTGCATGCTGTTCACATCAAGAAGTTTTGACACTTTATATGAATTTTGTTATGTTTTTTAAGTGTGTGTGTTATGGTGTCACATCAGTTTTGTGGGCCAAATAAAAAAAAAAAAAACATATTGTCATAAAAATTATCACCATAGAAATTATTATAAATTCAAATTAAATACTTACATTTCGCGTTTAATAAATGAAAAGAACCAGTGTATCAAATGGTGCATCTGTTATGGTCAATGGAGCACCGTCGTCACGTAAAGAGGCGGGATTTTTGACATTTAGGCACTAGGACAGCTCCTCTTTGAACAAAAACTGTCATTCTAAAACCAGCTATTTCGTGAGATACGAGAATCGAATCAAAACAGCGTGTTTATGCGGTTATTGCTCGCGCATCCTTGTTCTAATAGTGTGCTAAATAGTTATCAATGATTTCTATGACGTTTAATTCCTACATAGTAATAATATCAAAATTAGACTACGCACGCCCAATGCGGATTGGTGGGTTTTATTTAATGACTGCAAATTCAGCCGGGACCAATGGCTGAACATGCCTTTCGAAGCACCTGACGATCACATCGACGTCTTTCATCTTGTAATCGACTATTAAGAAAATTGTTTAACCGTCACTATATTAGGCCGAGCCCGTAAATCATGGCGCTACCGACCGAGCTTTTCAAAGGCCTAAATGAATTAGTTGGATTGTTGTTTCCAGTTCGAAGAGTTGTGTTCGACGGGCGCGCTGGGCTCGCTGCCCGTCATCCGCATCGAGATGCTGCGCGCGAGCAGCGC
Organism: Ephestia elutella; assembly: GCA_018467065.1. NCBI lineage: Eukaryota > Metazoa > Arthropoda > Insecta > Lepidoptera > Pyralidae > Ephestia > Ephestia elutella. Next base: position 23,243 of record JAEMBS010000379.1, read on the forward strand.
GGAGGGCGGCGAGGAGACGTCGGTGGCCGTCGCCGACGCCGCGCTCAGCTGGCTGCGGGAGCGGCACGCGGCTGATGTGAGTGGGGCTTTACAGGGTTCTGATGGCTCGCTTAGGGGAGACGCTACATAATGACTTCTGCCGGCAGGTGGAGGAGCTGTGCTCGCGCACGCACCTGGTGTTCGTGGACGGCTTGGGGTCGCTGCGGGACTGCGGCGAGCTGCCCGAGCGCGGCTGCGACGCGCCCGAGCTGCGCCAGTACCGGCGCGAGGCGGCCGGGCGGGCGGGGTGTGAGGGGGGGCGGGGGGCGGTGGGCGGGCGCGGCGCGCGCGGCGCGGACTGCGCGGTGCTGGCGGCGCGCGCGGCGCCGGGCGGGGCGGGCGCGCCGCGCAGCACGCGCGCGCTGATCGCGCTGCGCGGGCGGCTGGCCGTGGCGCAGGTCTCGTGGACGGACGTGGGCGAGGGCGTGGCCGTGGGCGGCGTGCTGGGCGGCGCGCGCGGGGAGCCCACTGAGGTGACGACTGCTGATTATGTTTATGTGTTTTTTTTAATGTTGTTCTGTTGCGCTTGTGAAAGTCCCATACATCTGAAATGATTATTTTTATATTTGACCTTAAAAATCATTTTAACAATTTTTGTGTCTCTCTTTTAAGGTGTTCAATGTTACGTTAATTGTTGAAATGTATAATGTTCCAGGGCGAGCGTCGAGCGAAGCTGCCCCAGCCCCGCTGCGCGCACGGCGTGGCCGCGCTGCGCGGGCGGCTGCTGGCGTGCGGCGGCTACGACCGCGCGCGCGTGCTGCAGGACGCGGCCGCGTACGACCCCACCACCAACACGTGGGCCAGCCTGCCCAACATGCGCAGCGCCAGGGCTAGGTAAGACTGCCCCAGCCTCGCTGCTGGCGTGCTGCAGGACCCCACCACCAACACGTGGGCCAGCCTGCCCAACATGCGCAGCGCCAGGGCTAGGTAAGACTGCCCCAGCCTCGCTGCTGGCGTGCTGCAGGACCCCACCACCAACACGTGGGCCAGCCTGCCCAACATGCGCAGCGCCAGGGCTAGGTAAGACTGCCCCAGCCTCGCTGCTGGCGTGCTGCAGGACCCCACCACCAACACGTGGGCCAGCCTGCCCAACATGCGCAGCGCCAGGGCTAGTAAGACTGCAGCCTCGCTGCTGGCGTGCTGCAGGACCCCACCACCAACACGTGGGCCAGCCTGCCCAACATGCGCAGCGCCAGGGCTAGGTAAGACTGCCCCAGCCTCGCTGCTGGCGTGCTGCAGGACCCCACCACCAACACGTGGGCCAGCCTGCCCAACATGCGCAGCGCCAGGGCTAGGTAAGACTGCCCCAGCCTCGCTGCTGGCGTGCTGCAGGACCCCACCACCAACACGTGGGCCAGCCTGCCCAACATGCGCAGCGCCAGGGCTAGGTAAGACTGCCCCAGCCTCGCTGCTGGCGTGCTGCAGGACCCCACCACCAACACGTGGGCCAGCCTGCCCAACATGCGCAGCGCCAGGGCTAGGTATATACGGTTACATTGCCTAAATATTGGTTTTCTCCGACCAGATTGCACTAGTTCCGTATGGAAATTATCATTCAGATCAGATTTGACAATATCAAAAGAAGTATCAAATTACAACAGTAGAACATTTTTATAATATGGACACACTACCGCGTCACAAAAACAACACTATTCAATATTTCTAAAAAGATAGTTCAAAGTGCTTGACACAGATGGCGTTTTAACAGACCAAATCAGAGTGATAATTTCAAAATGAGAGACGCTTGAATACTACCTCCGACATAACACGGTTCCCAATTCGTTTGTCTAGAGAATGATTGATGTATGTAGTGTGCATAATGTACCTGTGTCCTCCGGTCAGGTTCCCGGCCGCGCGGCTGGGCGACGCGGTGTACATAGTGGGCGGCAGCGACGGCCACGCGGAGCTGGACTCCGTGGACGTGTTCCGCGCGGTGGAGGGGGGCGGGGGGGGCTGGGCTATGTGTGCGCGGCTGCCGCTGGGCACGTCGCACGCGGCCGCGGCGGCCGACGAGGAGCGCGGCGAGCTGTACGTGGCGGGCGGCTGGGCGGCCGGCCGCAGTCTCAAGCTGGTGCACAAGTACTCGCCCAAAGACGACGCTTGGACTGAAGCGCCGCCGCTAAATACTGGTAACACTTACTTCCCAGTTACTATTTACTTTTTGGAAATTCGTATATACTATTTATTGAGTGAAAGGCCCAGTGCACACCGGGAGACGCGCGGCGAAGATACTAAGACTTTGATTTATTTTATTTTTTATTTTTTTTTTTTATAGGAA
>JAEMBS010000380.1:0-25479 GCA_018467065.1 Ephestia elutella
TATCCAATAGATACATACATACATTTATTATCACGCCTTTTTCCCGAGGCAGAGACTAGCGATTTCCACTTGCTACGATCTTTACAGATCTCTCTTGCTTCCTCTACACTCATCACTCGATGGCCTATCTTATCCAATAGATGGCGTAGATAAAATGAGAAATGTAAGCTGAAATTATTTCTCAATATTTTCAATAGATGGCGCTGCGCCATTTTGGTGATTTCTACTTCTAAAGGGGTCATGTGTATAATAATAAAACAGTAAAGATATTTTGTCTGTACAGTACATTTAGTATTTTTAACTGAAATGGATAGAGGGACACTTAAAAAGAATAACAAAAAGCAAAAACATTTTTTGGAATTTTTTGTCTGTCTGTCTGTCTGTCCGTCTGTATATGTATGTACGCGTTTCACGCAATATCTGCTGGACGGATTTGAATGAAACTTTTTTTGTTGTATAGCTATTAAGCCTGGGCAACATATAGGCTATAAGTGATTTTGAAAACTGGAACACCTGATGAAGAACCTTTCCTTTGGAAAAGTTTATCAATCTAACGAGCATTTTCTGTTGACGTATAAAAATCGAAGATCAGGATCATCTGATGAAGAATTCCAAGGGACCAGCTACACTATTACATATATGGAAATGGCGCCTTAGCAAAAGTCGTTTAACCTGATGAGGATTTTCTGCTGACGTATAAAAATTTAAGTTTATGCAACATCTGATGAAGAACTCCAAGAGACCAGCTACTCTATAAAAAATGGAAATGGGGCCTTAGCAAAATTTGTTCAACCTGATAAGCATTTTCTACTGACGTATAAATAGACAGGACACGGGATAGGATAAAGAGGGACTCGGGGTGGGCGTGGTGGTACACGGGAAATTGTAGATAACGAGCAGACGAAGATCGTTTATTGAATGAAATAGGTATGACTTTAGATACATTTTAACACCGCGACTGTACTACGAGTACCTAATATATTCCCGCGGGACACGGGATAACCAAATAGCTGAAATTTTGAGTACTGGAGTTAAGGTTACTACAGTTTGGAACACAAAAAGATTTTTCATCTAAGGAAACTCACGCGGGCGAAGCCGCGGGCAGCAGCTAGTAAGTATATATGTGGACGAATATACATTGAATATATATATAATATTAAATGTCAAATTTATAAATTAATAATGCATGCTATGCTATGCTATAAAATAAGCACTGTAACAACCTAATTTGTTTCTGTAACCGCATCCTTGAAGAGCTGTTGCAGACAGTTTCATCCGCCATTTAATATTTTTCTTTTTCAATCAGTGCATAATTTTTAAAACATTTATAAAAAAAAAGTTTGTAAAATGAAACGTTTTTAAAATAACGAGTTTGTAAAATGAAACATTTTTAAAAGGTATAGTTTTTTAAGTGATAGTTTATAAAGTGATGGTTTGTGAAAGGTTTTTTTTTTCTAAGGTGTAAGGTTTGTAAACAGTAAGGGCTTGAAGTATTTACGAGTACATACTAACCAAAGTACATAAATTCGAAGTAAGTATGCTATTATTCAAACAATCTTGATCTTAAATATTTTGCAGATACATTACAATTAATGTGCTTCTAGAAAATTCGATAAAAAAATTCTTTTTTAATCCATCCATGCGGACTACGCTAGATTATCGAAACAGAAGTGACTGCAATTTTGTCAACTCGGCTGACAAAATTAATTTACCTACTTGTACATCTTTAATGAAAATCATATTTATTTCCTAAATCTTGTTTCATTTTCGTCTCGTGTTTATCATGATCATCATCCATAGCCTTCCGTGACCCACTGCTAGTATAGGCCTCCTTCTGTCTACGCCAACCTTCTCCGTAATACCTTACCTTCGGTACCTTCTTCCTTCTTCTTTGTTGTCTTCTGCGAATACGTATACGAGTCAAAGTAAGAATATATACATGGGAATTTTTTACCGTACAGATTAGCATGTCCTTTTTTTATTTATAAATAATAATGAATTAGACATTGTAGAACAGATCCCAGTTAATGTGGTGTCAACACAGGTTAGTCACGGTATCGTCGTTTATGGTAATATCTATTTATACAGTCGACACTTCGACGCCATGCAAGGTCAACTGCGTAAGACACATCGTGTTAGATCGATTTCCACCACATAAGATGAAAACATAGCATACATTTTCATACGTATTCTTATTGTGCAGAGCAACTACGCTCTGCTGCCAGAAAATGTGGCAGAGAGAATCCGGACAAACGAAGCGGCGGGAAGAATTTTGTACCGGAACTTTACCGGAAAAAATCTACCGGTAAAATTAAGTACCGGGAAAAAATCTCCACGCGACACCACGCTTGTCCGACTAGAATCTAACTTAAGCTATACGCAGTCTGCTACCACCGTAGCTTATGAAGGGAGCTCACAGGGCCCTATATGATAACCTAACCTATAAATTAACTAGAATTAAAAAACACTTACCAAGCTAAATCTTCTTTCTCTTCGGATCCAAACTTGAGTGTCTTCGGGAAGGGGGAATTCCTAATTACCCTACCTAACCCTTGAGATCTCAATTCCCCAGGACAAATAAATAGATTTCTTCCCGTAGTTTCACTCGGGAACAGCCAGATGTGAACAGCCAGCCACGTTTCACCTTCTCACAAAGAAAAAGTCACCATGACAGGGTTTTACACAAACACAAAAGTTCAATAGTTATTTAACAAACAGGAAATTCACAAACACAACTCAAGCTAATTAGCAATCAAAGAGACGCGAGAACTTTGCTCGCGTATTAAAAATCAAACCGATATCGCCCATAGGGCAATGCAACGGCGGCGGACCGTCACGCGACGCCATCCACGCTAGCAGTGTGAAAACCCCGAACGCCCTCTGGCGGCAGCAATGCGAAACGCCTGCGTTTAGTTTTACCCAATATAGTACAAACATCCCCCCGTCCCGGTCTGAGAAGCAGACCGCTAGCTTACTCTACGGGAAGGCGGGCGAGAGAGGTCACACCTCTCCTTAAAATCGAACCGTCGACCAACACCTCAGCCACACGCGGAGTGCCATCTCCGCCAAGAATCAAACGTAATATGCGAGCTCGTCGCCAAAGCAATGAGGGCAAATTTGCTCTCTTTTAACAATACTAAATCACCTCCTCCCTGGGAGGCTCAGTCCTGTCTGTCCACTTCACTCTTTGCTGCAGCAAATGCAAAATATTCAAGCCGACCAGCGACGCCAAAAGTCCTGGCTCATTTGCTGCAACATTTGAAAACGCGACAACCGATATACGCGTTCATCCTTCCACGGGTATTCGGGCAGGGCATTCAACGGCCCTCCCACCAAAAAATGACCAGGGGTGAGAGCTTCCAAGTCATTTGGATCTGGAGATAGCGGACAGAGAGGACGAGAGTTGAGGACCGCCTCAACTTTACAAAACACTGTGGCCAGCTCTTCAAAAGTTAGAGCCGTTTCTCCGATAATGCGGCGGAGGTGGGTCTTTGCGGATTTCACAGCCATTGCTTCAAAAATCCCTTCCCCAATGGGGGCAACTCTGGGGGACTAAACTTCCAGTGTTATTCCCCTTTGGGCAGCAATTTGACTTAAACTAGTACAATTTTTTTATCAATAAACACAGAAACATCCTTAAGATAATTTACAGTTCCTTTATAGTTTGTGCCATTATCAGACTCTAATAAGGAAGGTGTAGACCTCGACGCGAAACAAAGCGATCCCAACGCGGCGACGAAGGCCTCCGGTAGTCAGAGCCGATACCACCTCCAAAATGGACAGCCTTGGTGGCCAAACAAACAAATACACACAAATAGCCCTTCACAATACGGGCATTACGAAAGGGAGAAGCCTTGATCGAAAAGGACCGGCAAAATCGGTTCCAAATCGCCGTCAAACGGTCTCGAAGGTCGGATTCGATCAGCGGGCAAATCACCCATCTGTGGTTGCATCGTGGATATGCCTTCAACCTATAACATGCAATACATCGTGAAACAGAACACTACGGATTGCTCTTCGGGCAGACAAGATCCAAACCTCGCGTTGCAAAATAGCCAACAAAGCATTGCACTCCAGCATGGGCGTTACGAATGTGTCGATCAGACACCAAAAGCTGCACCAAGGGTCCGCTCCTTGGGCAACAACAGAGGATGGCGAGTCTCATATGGAAGATCCGCCTTCCGGAGCCTGCCTCCAACCCGAAGAAGCCCATCCGAGTCGATGTACGGGTTCAAACGAGCGACCGCGCCCTTCAACTTAGCGCGTCCGTCGCGCAAAATACGAAGCTCTGACTCAAACCGTCCGGTCTGCACGACACGGACCCAATGCAACAATGCGCTCCGGCGCTCTTTTCTCTGCACCTGCAATCGGCTCCAACCGCTTTGCCTGTGGGTTTCTACAATTATGTATGAAACGCTTAATCCAACTGGTAACACCCAGAAGCTTATCCAAGCCGCTATACCGAGCAAGCAGCCAATCCGGCTCCGACGTCGTCTCAGCGACTACAGCATGTACACGGAGCCCAGTCAAACTCAAAGAAGTAACATCTGACTGACAGACAGGCCAAGATGTTTCTGATCCCATCAGCCACTCTGGACCCCACCAGAGCGGGTGTGACACCAATTCTGGTGCCGTACAACCTCGGGAAGCACAGTCCGCTGGGTTAAGCTCTCCCGGCACATGTCTCCATGTTATATCAATTCCGGATATTCTGGATTTGGGAAACCCGATTTCCCAGCCAAAACCTCCAAGGTATGTGGGGCCGCGCGCAACCATGCAAGCGCGACCTGGCTATCCGACCAGGCGAAGATGTCCCGTATCTCGACCGTGGCCGCCAGCTCACATGCAACGTGATGCAACAATTTAGAGAGAAGGTGAGCTCCACTCAACTCAAGCTTGGGAATAGTCAGCCTAGTCCTGATGGGGGCGACCTTGCTCTTCCCTAACAAAAAGCGAGACATTGACCCGGCCATCGGCGTCAACTTGTCCGCATATAGACTGGACGTGCGGCGCGTAGCCTCGCTCCGACGCGTCACAAAAGCCATGCAGGCTGGCTCGGATATTTCCCGGGGGCAATATTCGACGAGGCAAGGCAATCCGATTGACTTCCTTAATCGATGAAAACAACTCGAGCCAATCATCCAATGGAGAGCCAAACAGCGGCTCGTCCCACGAGACGCCCAAAGTCCAAAGTCTCTGAAGAAGACACTTTGCAGAGAATATCACTGGACTGATCCAACCGCTTGGATCAAACATACGAGCTATTACGGACAACACCGTTCTCTTAGTCCAGACTTTTGGTATTTCCAAGTCCACTTGGAATGTAAAAATATCGGTTAGCGGCTGGTACTGCATGCCCAGCACCGCTATCCTGTTGGGATCATCCACATCCTCAAACAGGTGAGGGTTCTGTTGGTGATCCTCCGGGATCCCTTCTAGAACTTTAGGCTCATTAGACAACCACTTACGTAGCTCGTAGCCACCTGTCTTCAATATTTCAATCAATTCATCCCGCAGTAGGAGGGCCTCCTCAATACTTTGGGCTCCGGTGCACACGTCATCAACATACAAGTCACGTGACAGCACGGAAGCCCCACGGGGAAAGCGGATCCGTTCCCGCTCTGCCAATTCAAGCAATGATCTGATGGCGATATAGGGACTAGATTTCAAACCATACGTGTTTGTGTTGAGTTCATACACCGTCACAGGATCCTCAGGGCGCTCACGCCAGAGTATCAACTGGAATCGCCTGTCCTCAGGATGTATGACTGTCTGGCGGAACATCATCCGGATGTCCGCACCAAAAACCACTTGATGTCTTCTAAAGTTCAAGATGATGTCAATTATGTCCCTATGCAATTTGGGACCCGAATGCAAACACAGATTCAACGAAACCCCGTTCGAAGTGGGTGCGGACCCATCGAAGACGGTCCTCAATTTGCCTGTTGAGGCCTTCACCACCGCGTGGTGGGGCAAAAAAGTAATGCTCAGTTGAGCTCCAATCAACTCGAGACGGAGACATGTGACCCAAATCCTCGTACTCGCGCATAAATTCAATATATTTATCGCGAAGTACGTGGTCACGCTGCATGCGTCGCTCCATGGACAGCAGTCGTTTCTCCGCAAGCGCCCTACTTTGCCCTAGGCTAGGACGAGAGGCAACAAAGGGTAACCTAGTTACAAACCGACCGGAGGGCAACCTCTCCGTGGTCGATCGAAAAAGGGCTTCGCACTCAGCGTGTTCCGGATCCATCCTGGAACTCATAGGTGGCTCCTCCACCTCCCAAAACCTTTGCATGGTCTTGGCCAAGGACGCAGATGCGACAACCGGTGGCTCCTCCGCGGTGCCATTATCAAACACAGGGCCCATCAGGGCAAAACCAAAAGATCGTAGACACTGCCATCAGTGAAGACGAACCCAGAGCCTTCTGTGTACCCAACAAAATCCAACCCAATACGTCCGAGCCCAGGAGCAAGTCCACTGGGCCGGGATGAAAGACAAAGGGGTCGGCCAAATCCAGACCCGAAACCAAAGACAACACACCCGGCGGTATGTCTGTCGAGGGGTGCCAACCCGCAATGGTATCCATTACCATAGCCGAAGTCGTGATCCTCATTGTGGAGGACTTCAGCGAAGAAAAGGTGACAAGTGTCTGGCCCGTCAGACACTTCACTTGTATGCCACCAACTCCAAGAAGTGGCACAGGCGAGTCTTCCACGACTAAACCTAACTGGCGTGCCACTCGAGTGGTAACCAAACTGCTTTGAGCCCCTGAGTCCAACAGAGCTCTCAAATTAATGGATTCCCCCCCACGACCCCATACGCGGACCACCGCGGTAGGGAGCAGAACCGTCCGCGGCTCTGTCCCAGCAAGGGAGCAAGCTAGTTACGGGCTCCCCACTCTCTCCAAACCAGGGGCGCGCCACTGACCCGGATAATATGGCGGGCGAGTGCACATCCCCATCTGAGGGGGGGCATAACCCGCGGCCCGGCCATACATATGGTACGGCGGGTGGTACTCCAGCCGTGGGTACTCGTGCAGCGGCGGAGAACACCGCTGCGGCTGCATGTGTTGGGTATTGGTAACCCGCGTGGAGGGGGGTGTCCCCACTCTCACGTCCGATCTAGGGCCCCCGCCCATGGGGGCCCCATCCGGGGCCTGGCCAGCCACATACTGGCCATGACCTTGGGGCGCGTGGTCCCGGTCCGCCAAGACCCGCGCAGGTACGCGACCCCCTCCCGAGGGGGGTGCGACGAGCGAAGCCGCGTCCTCCGTCCGATGGTGGAGGGCTTCGCGCAGGAGCGCCCCCGCCCATAGGGGACGCCTGCCTCAACAACCGGGGGCCATCCCCGTTCCGGTTCATGCAGAGCATCACGTGGTGCAGCCCACGGCATGCACTGCATGGTATGGCACTGGGACAGTCACGTGCATAGTGACCGCCCAAACAGTAAAAGCAAAGTTCATGCCGCCTTGCCATGCGGCGCCGATCTTGTACTGGCAGTCTCTGCCAGTCCCTGCATTGCAGCAGGCTGTGGCCCATCCGGCCACATTGCAGGCAGTCCGCGTCCCCCGCGACTGCTGCCGTGGTGTGCAACCCGCACACCAGCTCCACGCGGTGGCGGTTGCCGTCCCTGTTGGGGCTTACCTCGCCATGAGGGTTCCAAGGGCCTACGTTCAGGCGCTCTGGATGGCGCTGAGTCCGTCATGGTATTCTCAGCAGCCCGTGCCTCAAACTCCAAAAACTTCACCAAGTCAGTGAATGTTGGTAGGGTGGTGCTATCCCGTTCCGCATTCTCGCGCTCAAACCGCGAGCGGATGTCATTGGGCAATTTGCCCAATACAATGTGCACCAGCAAAAAGGACCATTGGTCCACCGGCAGCCCCAGTGTGCGGAGCGCGTTACAGGCCACTGTAACGGGCGTGAGCAACTGCAGGCGCAACTGTGCCCTGTTGGCCACCTTGGGCAGGGCCATCAACTGTGCGGCGTGCGCATCCGCTAACAAACGTAAGTTTTGGTAGCGGGAGTTCAATAACTCCTGCCGTATCGTACTGGTCGTCCTCCACCTGGAGGTGCTGGATGAGCGACCGCGCTTCATCCTCAAGAGTGGAGAGGAGGTAGGCCATCTTCTGGGCCTTCGACAAATCCTGTCGTGCTACGACCAGGGACTCAAACATATTTTTATATGCTACCCACTCCTCCATCCTACCCCCAAAGTGGGACAGCTGAAGGGTGGGGAGCCGACCAGTAACCGCTGGTCCTTCCTGTCTAACAGGTGTGCGAGGGGCTGGTCCGCCAGCCTGTCTCGCCCTTATTGCGGTCACCGCCTCCGCGATATCATCGTGCAGACTCAGGATCTGGTCCATGTCCGCCATGTGACCTGCGTAGGCCTCCGGGGTAAGATCGGCTTCGGTAAGCGCCGCCATGGCCGCTTCCGCGCTAATCAATCGTGAGTGGAGGTGATCCGCTCTTAGCAGTATGGCGCCCTCCTGTCCTTCCGGGACAGGAGTCCTCCGGCCGTCACAAACCATCTCAATTCGTTGGCGAGTGTCGCCCTAGCATTGGAGGCCTTCGCCATCGCGTCAAGTCACAAACAAAAATAACAAAAGGTAAATAAAAAACAACAAAATCAAGCAACTACACGAAGAACCGCGGTAGGTATGAGAATGGCACAAACTCCGGAACGCACGGTACAAACCGCAAACAAATACAAAAAAGGTTACAAATATTCTTATACAAACAAACTAAGAAAAATCTAATAATTTTTACAAACAATTAATTATTTTTTACAAACGAACAAATAGAGGGTAGATAAACTACGCTCTGCTACCAGAAACTGTGCAGAGCAACTACGCTCTGCTGCCAGAAAATGTGCGCAGAGCGAATCCGGACAAACGAAGCGGCGGGAAGAATTCTGTACCGGAACTTCACCGGGAAAAAATCTACCGGTAAAATTAAGTACCGGGAAAAAATCTCCACGCGACACCACGTTTGTCCGACTAGAATCTAACTTAAGCTATACGCAGTCTGCTACCACCGTAGCTTATGAAGGGAGCTCCCGGGCCCTATATGATAACCTAACCTATAAATTAACTAGAATTGAACACTTACCAAATTAAATCTTCTTTCTCTTCGGATCCAAACTTGAGTGTCTTCGGGAAGGGGGAATTCCTAATCACCCTACCTAACCCTTGAGATCTCAATTCCCTAGGACAACTAAATAGATTTCTTCCCGTAGTTTCACTCGGGAACAGTCAGATGTGAACAGCCAGCCACGTTTCACCTCTCACAAGAAAAAGTCACCATGACGGGTACACAAACACAAAGTTCAATAGTTATTTAACAAACAGGAAATTCACAAACACAACTCAAGCTAATTAGCAATCAAAGAACGCGGAACCTCTCGCGTATTAAAATCAAACCGATATCGCATAGGGCAATGGCGACCGTCCGCGAGCCATTCGCGCCAGGCAGTGTGAAAACCCCTGAACGCCCTCTGGCGGCAGCAATGCGAAACGCCTGCGTTTAGTTTTACCCAATATATTACAAACAAACTTATCTATTTATGCCTGACTGACTGACATATCTAGATAAATATCCAATCTAACGCATGTCATCTGAAAATGTGAAGATTATTTTCCATCTTGACCACATGGACGAACCCATCGTCCGCCGTCAGAAATGAATGGTACAATATAGCGAATACTTGCTTATTTGGCGCAACAAAAATGAAAATTTGCCTTCAATGCGAAATTTTTCAATTTGAAATCGCAACCTCTCTCGATTCAGTAGGTATCGAGGTCAATACACTATATCTGAGTTATATAGCTTTTTTTTTTTAAATTTATTTAACCTTACCAGAACCTTTTTTGATACAGATTTATTTCAAGTTTACAACTGATTTGGTCTACCCCATGCAAAGCAATCCACAAATTTCACGGTTACCATTCGCCAAATAAAAATCTAACTTCAAGAGCCTATAGTTCATCTGATAAAGCTACAAGGATGATAAGGAACGATTTCTCATAAACTTTAATAAAAAATATCCTTATGTGGTATTTATACAGCTCGTTCAAACTTCAATTCACTTTGTAAACGTATGATAATGTAGCGATTTTTGCGAGTTAGATTCACTTGTCAAAGCTTTGATTGCGCTAATCTAATCTTTTGGTGAACTTGGATGATATGATGAAATTTACTAACTTATCGTCGGGCAGCTATTTAGTTGTAAACTCTTCACATATAGGATTTTGTTCAAACAAAACCAAATTATGCGTCTTAATAAGAAACATAACAAAAGATTGTATCTAATAGTTTCTCTTATATTTTTTATATTAGTTTGAAGTATGACGCGAATACATGGTCAAGATTGTTTATATAATCTTCCAGTGCGAAGTTTTATGTAATTTATCAATTTCTGAAAACTGGGCTGCGGGCTAGCAAAAACGTATAATATTTATCTACAAAAAGAAATATCCCTATTCTCTCACAAAAGATGAGAATGTTTGCGAAAGTGGACCTCGTAGGCGAGTCATCCTACGATGACAAAAGAATTTTCCCGCTAGCTGCCCGCAAATCCATGCGCAGACTGAGTTTGCCGCTGACGTCGCCTGGTCGATTTCAATGCCTAGTAAAAAATCCGGTTCGAGTGGATGAGTATTTTTGTTGCTTCTAACAATACTTACCTAATGAAGTTTGAAATAATTATACAAGACGTTGCTCTCGAAGCATTTATGTGGTGCAATGTTATCCAGCTAATGTGGTTAGCTCGCGTCTTCGCGCTAGAATGACTCTTGACAGGCAATTTGTTAGAACCTACAGGATAAAAGCTCTGGGAAATAACATAGAAACATAAAATTGAGTCAAAATGGTAAGATCCGACCGTCGTATCCAGGGACCCACATCACAAGGATCCCTTAATTTCACACAACACCATGGCGATAGGCAGCCCAACGCCGCGCTTCAACTTTCATAGCAACATAAGTCCGAAATGTTTAGGATTCTTAATCAAAATAATCTCGTAATATGTATTCAGTATAGACTTGATTGGGACGGCGGTTGTGGTCATAAACTATGGACCTTCGGAAGCAGGACGTCCGTGGTTGTATAACCCAATGGTCAAACTTCATTTTAATGGTAAGGTTTGCCCTGGCGACCAGCTTCTCGGAATACTTTGCTCCTCGCATATTTAACTGTTTACAATCACTTAAGACAGATGTTTAGAAGAAAAGCCATGTGGTTTCTTCACAAGATAATGTATTTTTATATTAACAAATTACAACGCCAATAATAACTAACTCTAACCTTGTATTATTCTTGAGCTAAGATGTATCCTTAGGCATACTTTAGTTGTAGGAGTTAGCAATTTTGTAATAACCGTATCAAATTGTTCCGTTGTATCTACGATTTATCTTCACCACTACAGATATTACGTATAAAGCAAAGGCAAAGAGGAACATCCATAGCTTACAGACAAAAAAGAAGCGTTTTGACGAATAGGCTATTGTATGATCAATGCCTTGCTTAGAGTTTTTGAATCATTATTGTAATGCAAAATAATCTCGGCTGAAAAAGTGTTTACAGCTTCTGGCATCATGAATCTGACATGTTTATAGTTCTTTTCAGTGGTTGACTTTTCTAATATTTGGGAAGACTGTCAGCAATTTTGGGAGAAAGGTAGTGTAGAGCAAGTAAACCATAGTTAAAAGTGTCTATGAGTATACCGTGGCCGCTGGGACAATAATTAACATGAACCAATTAACACTATCTATTTTGTCAACTCGATGTCAAAGGATATTTGTTTTTTATTTACAGGGCTTATCTATGAAATAGGGGTGACCTTGGTACTTTTAAAACAAATTATTTACTAATACAAACTAATTTTTGAGTTGACGTCAAAAATTAGTCTGTAATAGCAAGACTCGAACGCAAGTCGCAGAGTATAAAGCTATGCGTCAGGCTGGCTCGATATTTTTGACGAATAGACGACGAATTTTGACGTACCTTTAATGGCTTCTGCCATAATATGAACTATCTTATTATTCCTAAGTGGATTGATTATACAACATCTAGGCCCGAGTGCCTATCTAGATGGTTCAAATGTGTAAGGTTGAAAGAAGACACTAGAATAATATCAGGATTCATTTGGATCACTAAGTACTGAGGAATATCTTCAACTTTGATATACTTTTCGATATGTAAAATTTGGAAGTGAAAATGACTGTACTTTGAGGTCGGTACTTTTTGCAAGCTAATAAAATATCCTGTTTATATAACATCTACACTGTGAGGGTTTATAGATCCTCTCGTACTTAGCCGTGTGAATATAGGTTAAATTGGCTACAGTCATAGAGATTGTATATGAATTTATAATTAGTACTGTAGGTCCAGCTCGACGTATCTCAGATGATTTCAATATAACAAATTGTTATCGCACGTTGAAATAGATAGAGCCTTCCTCAAACGAGCCATTCAGTTTGAGAACTATTTTACATCGAAATACTGAATATACAACAGCTAAGTAGACGAAATTAAGTGTACTTTTTTCTATGATTTTACAAGACTTCTATATGATTTCCAGTACAAATGACATATAATAAAACAAAATAGTATAAATGAAAGTTACTTGAGTTTTCGCACGAATTTGAAGAATCAGATTAATAAACATTCTGTCGTATATCAAAAGGCAATTGAAAAGAGGATCTTTAATCGTGTCTGATTCTCGGGCAAACATAGATTACATTCCTACGTGTTCCAAATGTAAACTTACAGGCAATACTTCAAAATGACCTGATAAGATATTTGTACAATATGTATCTTTGGGAAATAAACACAAGGTCTCATACTTAAATCCCGTTTAACGTCTCTTTTTTTTTTTGTCTCTTATTTATTATTTTTTTTGACACCAAAAATTTGCTCCAAACATAGCGTACTGGGGCATAGATATCTATAATGTATGCATCCAGTTGTTGCCTTAGTTGCGGAGGAAAATATGAAATTACTATACATAAATTGTCAATGGGGATATTTATGTTCCAAAATTTCAGGAAGCTCTGGTTCAGTATATAAAGCGTGTATAGCTCAACACGCAGTTACTGCAAATAAATACGATCAACAAATAAACAAACAAACATTCTTACTTTCGCATTCTAGGCTAAGAAGGCATACCCACAATTAATTCGCGAATTAACTAAAAACAACAACTCCGTGTATTCAATACTTGTTCAGCGTGTTTGAATCTATTACATCAAGAAAAGCTCAGGGCTAAATACGGCTTTCAGTCTATTCTTAAAAACAAGTGTAATTATGTTATGTTGAACTAGATTGTGCACCAAGGACGAAAGCATCTCTTACTGGCTGCTGTTGAGCACTTATATTGCTACTGCTTATTTAATGATTATCAAACTGTTGTCTGTTGTACAACCATCACCGTACAGAAGCAATAGGTTAATCTGGAGCTGATTGATAGCTTGATCCATCACGTGTAAGTATTGAAATAGTGTATGTAATAATAACATAAGTACATAATCTCAGTTTTGTAAGCATTAGAGGTATCATTACTGATGGATTGATGCAACAATAAGTTTACGCTAAAAATCAGTCAAAGCCCGAATTTTTATGATAATCTTTATGAAACTATAAAAACTTTTAGTGTAGGTATGCATTCTTCATGTAACTAAAGACACATGGGCAACTGATCAGTGAAAGGCTGTTGCTAATTATCAAAAGAATTCAAAGAGACAGTATTGGATGGAGGGGCACCTGAGCTCCTGTTGCGTGTATCCGAGTCACCGGACATCACAATGACATTTATTTGTTGTATACAAACTCGTCACTTTGCTAATTGAAGTGGCAGCCGCGAAGTCTATTCAAATAATCTGATCAAATTATGACGCACTACACAGGATAGTGAGTCAGCCCAAACATGTTTCCAATATACTGAAATATAAAGGCAATAACTGATTTTAATCGACAATTAGTCGATTTATAAGATAAAAATTGAATAAATGTACCAGGCGTGTTATTTTGTAAATTATAAAATGTATTCGGCCAATAATCATCCTCCGATCCAGATGCAATGTCGAGGGCGCGCTCCTCATTATTACCCGATAACTTTCCGTTTCCCCAGTTCTTTCGCTCTATCAGGGGATGCACTCCCCAATGTCCATTTTGATATTTGGTACCCGAGACATTTAGCGACTATATTATGAGAGCGGCCAGCAAATCGCTGCGGTAGAGTTTTCAGTCATTATCCGTGGGAGGGGGTACCCCAAGACCTCTTTGATAACAACAGCATACTAGATATTTCTGACCCTACCATTCAGGGAGTGCAGATTAAAAATCATTAGAAGTCCGTTGTTAGCCGAACTATGAACAGAAACCCGCTGAGTTAATCCGTGACATGCTCAGTAGAAACGTCATATACAATACAACCCTCCGTTCCACAGAACTGTGAGGCGCAGCCCAAGAACGGGGACAAATACTTGACTGTGATATTGCAGCACAGGGGTAAAAGTGTTTGCATGCACTGAAGGCATACTTAAGAGGATTCGAAATTTAAATAGTAGATACGTCACTTTTTGTTACATGCGGCTTCATCTGATAATTCTGTCTATTTGCATAGTCTATATCGGATAATCAGTTTATCCTACCCGTATAGTTTTGGTATCGGTTCTACACTTGCGACTATCTTGGCCAGATAATGTGTATATTTTGCCGCACAATACGTTCGTAGTTCTAGGTGTTTATGCTGTGAAAATGTGTATAGAAACACAGTGAAGTAAGACACGATGACTTTTCGAAAAACCAGACTACGACGTCCGCGTCAAGAGGGTTCTGAATATGGGGTAATAATGTTGGGTATACTCTGACTACAATCGCGTTGTTCGGTCACATAAGGTATTAATCATCATCTTCATCTGAGCGAAATGGCAAAAATTATTGGTAAAAACGGTCACCGTCAGCGGTTCAAAGAGGTGACAACAAGACCTGTGCAGTTTCCGCTCAATCGCATTGCTAATGTCTGGATGTCACAGCACTATGTATCTGTAAAACCCTGATTACAATGCGCACCAACAAATTCTAAGGGTACCATTGTGTATCCCTGACAATACAATCGCATATGTATTTTAATTATCTGTATTGCGCGTGTAGTGCACATCTGCTAAAGATAATTCCATTGCCAGTAAATACTGTAGGCGGTACTGTGTACTGTTAACTGTATGTAGTATTCAGACTATAGCTAGCGAATTAACAATTAACTATTGGCATCATTTGCTTTATGCGCGAAGATTTTGTAGTTAGGCTTTGATTGGGCCCATTTTGCGCAGGAATAGTCAATAACTGACAAGTTTTGCGGCCAGTGGAACTGTTGTTCCTTCTTCTATCGGAGAATGCTTGGGAATATAGTCGCTTCTGATTACAATCGCATTGGTAATACTAACCCTGTCTACATCGCATTGTAGATCTATTCGGCTGAGAGACGACTCACGTGACTACAATCGCATTTAATTGCGATGTGACTTGAAAACTAAGTGTAAAACCCCGATGTCGGACAGCTGGGAATCGCATGTAGGTAATTCTAACCACCGTCTACATTTTTTATTTTTGTTAGATCTATTGGTGTCGGAATTTAAGAAACAATAACATACAATCGACATACATACATACTTTGCATGTGCTTAGTCACAGTCACCTTCCGCGATCACTCGTATCCCAGCCCAGTAAAATATTTCAACACCGCATCCACCCTGTGACCTTTGCGTAGATCCGCCTGTAGGTAAGTACGTCGGTAGGTCCCCACCGGTACACAACAACATAGCGTACCACGTGTTTAGGATCAGCTCATCAACAGTGTTTTTAGCGGACTTTGATTAATTCCCGCCCTAGCAGCAGCTTGGCACTATCCTTCCCATGGATGCAAGGAGCCGTATTTACCAGTGGCGCCGTCACAATGCGTGCGATGGATGCTGTTTTAAGACTGTGAATACAGCTCGAAAACAGGACCCATCCAGTCTTAGCCAATCTCGAAAAAATCGCGTCAAAAACAAAACGAAAAATATTCGAACTGCGTAAAAATACGGTGTAATGTTCGTATACCGACAATACAAAATTAAGCAAGTGCGTAACGATTTTGAAACGTTAATTTGAGAATGTTGCAATGATGAACTTTTACACGCAATAAAACTGTTAAACGTATATTATTCAAAACAGGTATAAGGCATTTGACGCTTACTTATTCGTAAACATGAACTTGTTATTCGTAGTTAGGATTCGAAAATGATTAATTTTTCATGAACATTACAATTGGGCCTATTGATTTAGTACCTTTTAACGAGCATTTCTTTTGAACAATCATAAAGGAAAAGAGAACTACGTATCAATACTATGTAGATTGTGTTTTGCCAGAAAATATGTTTTTTTACAAATAGTTTTTAAGACTTAAAAAAACGAAACTGTGATGGGCGAGAGGTTACGAACTTCGCGTAAAATCGTAGATAACTCAGGGGGGAAGAATTCTGTACCGATATAGGTTTATGCAACATCTCGAAACAATCTACCGATAAAAAGGTGAGGTGCAAGAGTTGGGCCGGGAAAAAAATACATTCAAATTATTCACGCGACACTCACGTTGTTTGACTAGGGACAGTTAGATTAACGCAGTCTGCTAAAAACCCGCAGGGGCAAGGAAGGCCTCTAGTATGTAAAATCACGATTACGTACGAGTAATTAGCCAATGAACTAAAATACGTAGTTACTTGAACCGCATTTCGGATCCAAACTTAGAGCATTATAATAGTGGAACACATATCGTTAAATATTCAAACAGATATTAAAGGTAATAAAAATAATGTTTGTACTTACATTTCTTTATTTAATTTCACTTTAAATAATGAATAAATGAATATTAAATACTTTCATTTTATGACACTGAGTAATGACTAAAAATATTCCAGATGACTTATCAATCGAATACTTATTATTTATTAGAAAATAAAAATGATTGTTACTATGTAGTTTTGCCATGCCACTAGCACCTCGAAGCGAATCAAGAGGCGGCGGCGCTGCTCTGTGGTGTACCCTTGTAGAGAGGTCGGGGTGGGACGACGGTCGAGCCACAAGCGTCTTTGACTAAGATCTTTATGTGACACCTTTTATCCTTGCCAGTCAAACACAATTGTGTCTTGACCGTCCTCATAGCAGAGCCATGTCAGCTAGCTTAGTGAATCGTATTCCGATGCGAAACGTGCGTAGTATTTAATGTTACTCAATATATTACAAACAACTTGATTTTCGATGCTCCTTCTTGGTCAAGCACGATCAGAAAAGCACTGCGACATATAGCACATAGCTACGTTGGTGTCTCGAAAAATTCAGCGCTGGCCGTGGCTGCTCGCTACTTGTGTTGCGGTCTTAATGATACGGATCAAGTACACGAGCAGTTTATGCCACAAGTATCGAAACCCAATTGGACCCGGTATTTCTAATCTGTTTGTAATAAAAATCTATGTTGTATTATAACCTTGTCCGTTCGCATGCCGTAATATTCTAGCGCGTGCGGTAGTTTCATATTAGTAGCATCAGCGTCGTCGCCTCCGACGGCGACGGCAGACGGCTTCGCGAGCGACCATTTTGAATTCAGTATTGTTTGGACATCGCGCGGGGAGGCCGCGCCGCATGAAATTGCTCGCGTGAATGGCCTCGCGGTCGACCGCCATTGTCCTGTGCTATATCGGTTTGATTTAATACGCGGAGAGGTCCCGCGTCTTTTGATTGTTAATTAGTTTGAGTTATATTTGTGAATTTCCTGTTTGTTAAATAACTATTAAGTTTGTGTTTGTGTAACCCGTTATTGTGACTTTTTCCTGTGAGATGTGACGCGTGGCTGGTCGCTCACATCTATCTGTTGCCGAGCCAACTTCGGGAAGAAATCTATTTATTTGTTCTGGGGAATTGAGATCTCATGGGTTAGGGATTAGGGTGATTAGGGATCCCCCCTTTCCGAAGACACTCAAGATTGGATCCGAAGAGCAGGAAGATTAAGTTTGGTAAGTGGACCCTTGAGCTTGTGGGTGGTTGTATTTATTAAGTTAGGTTTAATATACAGGGTTCTGTAGTTCCCGTTATAAACTATGGTGGTAGCAGTCTGCGTATAGATTAAGTTAGTTTAGGTTTTAGTCGGACAGACGTAGTGCCGGGTCGAGGTTTTTACCGGTACTTTTTTTACCCGGTAAATTTTTCGGTACCGAATTCTCTGCGCCATTTCGTTTGCCCGGATTCTCTGCGCACATTTTCTGGTAGCAGAGCGTAGTTTATCTACCCTCTATTTGTTCGTTTGTAAAAAATAATTAATTGTTTGTAAAAATTATTAGATTTTTCTTAGTTTGTTTGTATAAGAATATTTGTAACCTTTTTTGTATTTGTTTGCGGTTTGTACCGTGCGTTCCGGGTTTGTGCCATTCTCATACCTACCGCGGTTTTTCGTGTTGTTGCTTGATTTTGTTCTTTATTTACCTTTTTTATCTTTTCTTATTTGTTTGTTTGTTTGTGACTTGACGCGATGGCGAAGGTCTCCAATGCTAAGGCGACACTCGCCAACGAACTGAGATGGTTTGTGACGGCCGGAGGACTCCTGTCCCGGAAGGACAGGGAGGGCGCCACACTGCTAAGAGCGGATCACCTCCACTCACGATTGAGTAGCGCGGAAGCGGCCATGGCGGTGCTTACCGAAGCCGAACTTGCCGCGGAGGTCTACGCAGTTCACATGGCGGACATGGACCAGATCCTGAGTCTGCACGATGATATCGCGGAGGCGGCGGCCGCAATAAGGGCGAGACAGGCTGGCGGACCAGCCCCTCGCACACCTGTTAGACAGGAAGGACCAGCGGTTACTGGTCGGCTCCCCACCCTTCAGCTGTCCCACTTTGGGGGTAGGATGGAGGAGTGGGTAGCCTACAAGAATATGTTTGAGTCCCTGGTCGTAGCACGACAGGATTTGTCGAAGGCCCAGAAGATAGCCTACCTCCTCTCCACTCTTGAGGATGAAGCGCGGTCGCTCATCCAGCACCTCCGGGTGGAGGACGACCAGTACGATACGGCTTGGGAGTTATTGAACTCCCGCTACCAAAATTTACGTTTGTTAGCGGATGCGCACGCCGCACAGTTGATGGCCCTGCCCAAGGTGGCCAACAGGGCACAGTTGCGCCTGCAGTTGCTCACGCCCGTTACAGTGGCCTGTAACGCGCTCCGCACACTGGGGCTGCCGGTGGACCAATGGTCCTTTTTGCTGGTGCACATTGTATTGGGTAAATTACCCAATGACATCCGCTCGCGGTTTGAGCGCGAGAATGCGGAACGGGATAGCACCACCCTACCAACATTCACTGACTTGGTGAAGTTTTTGGAGTTTGAGGCACGGGCTGCTGAGAATACCATGACGGACTCAGCGCCATCTAGAGCGCCTGAACGTAGGCCCCAACAGGGACGGCAACCGCCACCGCGTGGAGCTGGTGTGCGGGTTGCACACACGGCAGCAGTCGCGGGGGACGCGGACTGCCTGCAATGTGGCCGGATGGGCCACAGCCTGCTGCAATGCAGGGACTGGCAGAGACTGCCAGTACAAGATCGGCGCCGCATGGCAAGGCGGCATGAACTTTGCTTTTACTGTTTGGGCAGTCACTATGCACGTGACTGTCCCAGGGCCATACCATGCAGTGCATGCCGTGGGCTGCACCACGTGATGCTCTGCATGAACCGGAACGGGGATGGCCCCCGGATGTTGAGGCAGGGGGTCCCCTATGGGCGGGGGCGCTCCTGCGCGAAGCCCTCCACCACCGGACGGAGGACGCGGCTTCGCTCGTCGCACCCCCTCGGGAGGGGGGTCGCGTACCTGCGCGGGTCTTGGCGGACCGGGACCACGCGCCCCAAGGTCATGGCCAGTATGTAGCTGGCCAGGCTCCGGATAGGGCCCCCATGGGCGGGGGCCCTAGACCGGAAGTGAGAGTGGGGACACCCCCCTCCACGCGGGTTACCACTACCCACCACATGCAGCCGCAGCGGTTTTCTCCGCCGCTGCACGAGTACCCACGGCTGGAGTACCACCCGCCGTACCATAGGTATGGCCGGGCCGCGGGTTATGCCCCCCCTCAGATGGGGATGTGCACTCGCCCGACATATTATCCGGGTCAGTGGTGCGCCCCTGGTTTGGAGAGAGTGGGGAGCCCGTAACTAGCTTGCTCCCTTGCTGGGACAGAGCCGCGGACGGTTCTGCTCCCTACCGCGGTGGTCCGCGTATGGGGTCGTGGGGGAGAAGCCATGAATTTGAGAGCTCTGTTGGACTCAGGGGCTCAAAGCAGTTTGGTTACCACTCGAGTGGCACACCAGTTAGGTTTAGTCGTGGAAGACTCGCCTGTGCCACTTCTTGGAGTTGGTGGCATACAAGTGAAGTGTCTGACGGGCCAGACACTTGTCACCTTTTCTTCGCTGAAGTCCTCCACAATGAGGATCACGACTTCGGCTATGGTAATGGATACCATTGCGGGTTGGCACCCCTCGACAGACCTACCGCCGGGTGTGTTGTCTTTGGTTTCGGGTCTGGATTTGGCCGACCCCTTTGTTTTTCATCCCGGCCCAGTGGACTTGCTCCTGGGCTCGGACGTATTGGGTTGGATTTTGTTGGGTACCCAGAGAGCTCTGGGTTCGTCTTCACTGATGGCAGTGTCTACTATCTTTGGTTTCGCCCTGATGGGCCCTGTGTTTGATAATAGCACCGTGGAGGAGCCACCGGTCGTCGCATCAGCGTCCTTGGCCAAGACCATGCAAAGGTTTTGGGAGGTGGAGGAGCCACCTATGAGTTCCAGGATGGATCCGGAACACGCTGAGTGCGAAGCCTTCTTTCGATCAACCACGGAGAGGTTGCCCTCCGGTCGGTTTGTAACTAGGTTACCTTTTGTTGCCTCTCGTCCTAGCCTAGGGCAAAGTAGGGCGCTTGCGGAGAAACGACTGCTGTCCATGGAGCGACGCATGCAGCGTGACCACGTACTTCGCGATAAATATATTGAATTTATGCGCGAGTACGAGGATTTGGGTCACATGTCTCCGGCTCGAGTTGATTGGAGCTCAACTGAGCATTATTTTTTGCCCCACCACGCGGTGGTGAAGGCCTCAACGGGCAAGTTGCGGACTGTCTTCGATGGGTCCGCACCCACTTCGAACGGAGTTTCGTTGAATCTATGTTTGCATTCAGGTCCCAAACTGCATAGGGACATAATTGACATCATCTTGAACTTTAGAAGACATCAAGTGGTTTTTGGCGCGGACATCCGGATGATGTTCCGCCAGACAGTCATACATCCTGAGGACAGGCGATTCCAGTTGATACTCTGGCGTGAGCGCCCTGAGGATCCTGTGACGGTGTATGAACTCAACACAAACACGTATGGTTTGAAATCTAGTCCCTATGTCGCCATCAGATCATTGCTTGAATTGGCAGAGCGGGAACGGATCCGCTTTCCCCGTGGGGCTTCCGTGCTGTCACGTGACTTGTATGTCGATGACGTGTGCACCGGAGCCCAAAGTATTGAGGAGGCCCTCCTACTGCGGGATGAATTGATTGAAATATTGAAGACAGGTGGCTACGAGCTACGTAAGTGGTTGTCCAATGAGCCTAGAGTTCTAGAAGGGATCCCGGAGGACCACCAACAGAACCCTCACCTGTTTGAGGATGTGGATGATCCCAACAGGATAGCGGTGCTGGGCATGCAGTACCAGCCGCTAACCGATATTTTTACATTCCAAGTGGACTTGGAAATACCAAAGGTCTGGACTAAGAGAACGGTGTTGTCCGTAATAGCCCGTATGTTTGATCCAAGCGGTTGGATCAGTCCAGTGATATTCTCTGCAAAGTGTCTTCTTCAGAGACTTTGGACTTTGGGCGTCTCGTGGGACGAGCCGCTGTTTGGTTCTCCATTGGATGATTGGCTCGAGTTGTTTTCATCGATTAAGGAAGTCAATCGGATTGCCTTGCCTCGTCGAATATTGCCACCCGGGAAATATCGAGCCAGCCTGCATGGCTTTTGTGACGCGTCGGAGCGAGGCTACGCCGCGTCAGTCTATATGCGGACAGTTGACGCCGATGGCCGGGTCAATGTCTCGCTTTTGTTAGGGAAGAGCAAGGTCGCCCCCATCAGGACTAGGCTGACTATTCCCAAGCTTGAGTTGAGTGGAGCTCACCTTCTCTCTAAATTGTTGCATCACGTTGCATGTGAGCTGGCGGCCACGGTCGAGATACGGGACATCTTCGCCTGGTCGGATAGCCAGGTCGCGCTTGCATGGTTGCGCGCGGCCCCACATACCTTGGAGGTTTTTGTGGGAAATCGGGTTTCCCAAATCCAGAATATCGGAATTGATATAACATGGAGACATGTGCCGGGAGAGCTTAACCCAGCGGACTGTGCTTCCCGAGGTTGTACGGCACCAGAATTGGTGTCACACCCGCTCTGGTGGGGTCCAGAGTGGCTGATGGGATCAGAAACTTCTTGGCCTGTCTGTCAGACAGATGTTACTTCTTTGAGTTTGACTGGGCTTCGTGTACATGCTGTAGTCGCTGAGACGACGGCGGAGCCGGATTGGTTACTTGCTCGGTATAGCAGTTTGGATAAGCTTCTGGGTGTTACCAGTTGGATTAAGCGTTTCATACATAATTGTAGAAACCCACAGGCAAAGCGGTTGGAGCCGATTGCAGGTGCAGAAGAGCGCCGGAGCGCATTGTTGCATTGGGTCCGTATCGTGCAGACCGGACGGTTTGAGTCAGAGCTTCATATTTTGCGCGACGCACGCGCTAAGTTGAAGGGCGCGGTCGCTCGTTTGAACCCGTTCATCGACTCGGATGGGCTTCTTCGGGTTGGAGGCAGGCTCCGGAAGGCGGATCTTCCATATGAGACTCGCCATCCTCTGTTGTTGCCCAAGGGCGGACCCTTGGTGCAGCTTTTGGTGTCTGATCGACACATTCGTAACGCCCATGCTGGGTGCAATGCTTTGTTGGCTATTTTGCAACGCGAATTTTGGATTTTGTCTGCCCGAAGAGCAATCCGTAGTGTTCTGTTTCGATGTATTGCATGTTATAGGTTGAAGGCATCCACGATGCAACCACAGATGGGTGATTTGCCCGCTGATCGAATCCGACCTTCGAGACCGTTTGACGGCGTTGGAACCGATTTTGCCGGTCCCTTTTCGATCAAGGCTTCTCCCTTTCGTAATGCCCGTATTGTGAAGGGCTATTTGTGTGTATTTGTTTGTTTGGCCACCAAGGCTGTCCATTTGGAGGTGGTGTCGGCTCTGACTACGGAGGCCTTCGTCGCCGCGTTGGATCGCTTTGTTTCGCGTCGAGGTCTACCTTCCCTTATTAGGTCTGATAATGGCACAAACTATAAGGGAACTGTAAATTATCTTAAGGATGTTTCTGTGTTTATTGATAAAAATTGTACTAGTTTAAGTCAAATTGCTGCCCAAAGGGGAATAACCTGGAAGTTTAGTCCCCCAAGTTGCCCCCATTGGGGAGGGATTTTTGAAGCGGCTGTGAAATCCGCAAAGACCCACCTCCGCCGCATTATCGGAGAAACGGCTCTAACTTTTGAAGAGCTGGCCACAGTGTTTTGTAAAGTTGAGGCGGTCCTCAACTCTCGTCCTCTCTGTCCGCTATCTCCAGATCCAAATGACTTGGAAGCTCTCACCCCTGGTCATTTTTTGGTGGGAGGGCCGTTGAATGCCCTGCCCGAATACCCGTGGAAGGATGAACGCGTATATCGGTTGTCGCGTTTTCAAATGTTGCAGCAAATGAGCCAGGACTTTTGGCGTCGTTGGTCGCTTGAATATTTGCATTTGCTGCAGCAAAGAGTGAAGTGGACAGACAGGACTGAGCCTCCCAGGGAGGGTGATTTAGTATTGTTAAAAGAGGCAAATTTGCCCTCATTGCTTTGGCGACGAGCTCGCATATTACGTTTGATTCTTGGCGGAGATGGCACTCCGCGTGTGGCTGAGGTGTTGGTCGACGGTTTGATTTTAAGGAGAGGTGTGACCTCTCTCGCCCGCCTTCCCGTAGAGTAAGCTAGCGGTCTGCTTCTCAGACCGGGACGGGGGGATGTTTGTAATATAATTGCTTGGAACGAAACGCGGGCGTTTCGCATTGCTGCCGCGGGGTTCTCATGGCAAGGACCCGGCTTGCGGGGTTCTCACATTGCTCGCGTGAATGGCATCGCGGTCGACCGCCATTGTCCTGTGCTATATCGGTTTGATTTAATACGCGGAGAGGTCCCGCGTCTTTTGATTGTTAATTAGTTTGAGTTATATTTGTGAATTTCCTGTTTGTTAAATAACTATTAAGTTTGTGTTTGTGTAACCCGTTATTGTGACTTTTTCCTGTGAGATGTGACGCGTGGCTGGTCGCTCACATCTATCTGTTGCCGAGCCAACTTCGGGAAGAAATCTATTTATTTGTTCTGGGGAATTGAGATCTCATGGGTTAGGTAGGGTGATTAGGGATCCCCCTTTCCGAAGACACTCAAGATTGGATCCGAAGAGCAGGAAGATTAAGTTTGGTAAGTGGACCCTTGAGCTTGTGGGTGGTTGTATTTATTAAGTTAGGTTTAATATACAGGGTTCTGTAGTTCCCGTTATAAACTATGGTGGTAGCAGTCTGCGTATAGATTAAGTTAGTTTAGGTTTTAGTCGGACAGACGTAGTGCCGGGTCGAGGTTTTTACCGGTACTTTTTTTACCCGGTAAATTTTTCGGTACCGAACCCTCCCGCCATTTCGTTTGCCCGGATTCTCTGCGCACACTTGGAAATAATATTTTCAATTAATAATTTAAGTTTCACACTAATTGTGAAAATGAACTTATTTATTTAAAAGATGTAAGTATGTGAACCAAATCTTATTCCAATGTAAATACTTTACCTTAACATTACAGGTAATATTGTATGTCAGGATCATATAACAGCAGCAGAGTACAATTTTTTCTCATCAAGTTTGTCGTCGAAAAAATATTTGACGACAAACTTATCATGTATCATGCTTCAAAACATTTCAAAAATCGATTCAATTTGGCGCGCATGTTAGGGTTCGTAGACAAATTGTCACGAAGTCTTCATTTGACAGAAGGACATGATTTGACTGTGCTGCCATGTTAGCGACTGTAGACATATAGAGATATGTCGTCTCATATCGACAAAATGCCACGACAAAATTATGTCGTGGCACGCATGTTAGCCCTGCTGATCTTCGATCTTCTTTTTATACGTCTACAGAAAATGCTCATCAGATTAATCAAGTTTTGCTAAGGCGCCATTTCAAAATATGATCTCTGCCTTTCCACGGGAAAAAGCCGTGATAATATGTATGTATGTATGTAAAATTCACTCAGATATAATATAGCTTTCTATTAATGAAAGAATTTTTAAAATCGGTTCAGTAGTTCCGACCTA